>JAPYZU010019850.1:0-12326 GCA_030523005.1 Tryphoninae sp. B BG-2022a | reverse complement strand
CACACACACACACACACACACACACACACACACATATACAGCCACGGTAAAGCCAACGTTCATCTTTCTCTCTCGTTTCTTCATTCGGCCCTCGTAAAGTTTACAACTCTCCGCGGGAGATAATAACGAGGAATTCTGGTAGTGCCTAGTAAAAAAGAGAGAGAGAGAGAGAGAGAGAGAGGGAGAGAGAAGACGAAAAGTTGAAGGAAGAAAAAAAAATGTATGCGCAAGAAAAATATATCTATGTGTGCGATGAAAGAGCAAAGGGGCAAGGGGCAAGGTGAGGATGGTAAGAAAGGAAATGAGTATGCGAAACTTTGCCATTCAGACTTTTCCCATTCATGACTACTTTGCCAGCTTTCAACATTCACCTTAGGCTATATCATATTTTTTTTCTTCTTTTTTTTGTTAATACTTTTTCCGTACTGTCTTATATAATAGAGACGACGCTAGCTTGTTTGACTTATTAATAATTAAATAATAATAATAATAATAATAATAATAATACACGACAATAAAAGCGAAGATTAAATAATTTCGATCGTTGTATCGTTTTATTATTTCCTCTGTCGATGAATAAACGAGGTTCGAGGAGGATAGGAAAATCATGAGATTGGAGGTGCGAGAATGAAAAGAAAAATGCAAGGATAATAAGGCGTTTGAACAAATAATTCGTCATGCGAGTCACGTAAGAGCGAGACATTTTTCCCAGTAAGCTGGCCGAGGATAGAGTGAGAGAGAAAGAGAGATAGAAAGAGACAGAGAGAGAGAGAGAGAGAGAGAGAGAGAGAGATGATTTCTTCGCGGTTGAAACGAATAGGGTCTATGTGCGGCGACGAGTACGCGAGACTCATAGTGAAACGTGTCGAGAAGGAAGGATGGAATTCCTATCGTGCGCTCAAACGTGAGAGAACCTCTCGCGAGGATTAAAACGATACGGGCTGTCCCCGTGTTCCTCCCGTTCTTTTTTCTTTCCCTTCCTCTTTAATCATTCAAGTCGATTAATTCGACGCGAATGATGATGGATCTCGACGTTCGGAATTTTAAATAGTAACATCGCGTCGCCAACATCTGTCGTCAAACTCGAGATCGATACGTTGCAACGTTCTTCATATCTTTTCTTTACTTTCTCTTCGATAAATCGAAATTTCTCATCGTTCCCAAGTAAATCGATCTTTTCACTGTTATTATTCTCGAATCGTATTTCATTTATTTCATTTCCTAAAAATGAAACAAAAGTATGACGAGAGAGAAGAGAACTAAAACGAGATTTTTTAGAGAGAGAGAGAGAGAAGGATAAGCGAGAGAAAAGTGCGATATAAGCTTTGGGACATCTGGGACCGGAGGGCGATTTATACCCTCCTCAATGCAATCGCAACGAGATTCATCATCTGTTACGTTTCGTCCGTCCTGGGGCACGCTAAGAGCAACGAGATTCTCATACGGACGGACAGACAGACAGACAGACAGACACTCGGGACAGACGAGGGACGAACGAGGGAACGTTCTTTTCTCACTCTCTCCCTCGACGCTCTGTTCCACGTCCATTCTCGCCATTTCACTGTAACACGTATATCTCTATATACATTAGAGACATATATATAGATATAGACAATGGGAGGTACACGTCGGACGGTTCGCGTGTTCGCGCGGCGCCAAAGCCTCGAGGAATCGATAGTCCCGTCGTCGTCTCCGTCGTCGGACGTTGTAGCCGGACGAGAGAGTCGCGAACTCTCGTCGTTGCCAATCGATAGTTTCTCTCTCTCCGTTCACCAGGGTTCTAAAATTCCCCCGTTTCGTTCATATACGTGTTAGACCCGTCGATATGTGCTCGAGTAAAAGAAGCAAAAGTGAGCAAAAACAAAAGAAATTCTTTTAATATAATGAAAACGCGAATTATCGATTCGCCAAAATCCAATTTCCTTCCGAATCGAGCGAAGCTTCGGATAAAATCGATATCCATTATTCTCCGGTATCGTAATAACGCTCCGAGCATCTACTCTCTCTCTCTCTCTCTCTCTCTCTCTCTCTCTCTCTCTGTCTCTCTCTTTCTCTTATTCCTCTTTTTTTGATTACGATACCGACAAAAGGTGAAGCCAAGACAGGAGCGTTCACCGACTCTGGCAAGGTGTACACGCACTCGGACGTATTCTCGCGAACGGGGGCAATAATTCAGAGCAACCTCCTCTCTCTCTCTCTCTCTCTCTCTCTCTCTCTCTCTCTCTCTCTCTCTCTCTCTCTCATTCTCTTTCTCTGCCTGTGAGAAACCAAGGAAGAAAAGGTGGTGGTGCGTTCGATGGCTAAATCGATTCGTTTCGAACTCAACCTCACCCGTACGCACGTTGCACCGGTGGCAACAAGGATGCTGCGAGAATTTCTATAGGTACACCCGGATCTATATCTATATTTGCATATATATATATGTGTGTGTGTGTGTGTGTGTGTGTGTGTGTGTGTGTGTGTGTGTGTGTGTGTGTGTGTGTGTGTGTGTGTGTGTGTGTGTGTGTGTGTGTGTGTGTGTGTGTGTGTGTGTGTGTGTGTGTGTGTGTGTGTGTGTGCGTGCGTGCGTGTAAATATAGATATAGGTAGATCCGGGTGTACTTATAGAAATTCTCGTATAAATTATATATAAGTATATATATATATATATATATATATATATATATATATAATAGTATTATAATATATAATATAATAATAATAATAATAATAATATTGTATTGTAGTATGATAATATATTATTATATTATAATATAATAATATTATATTATAATATGATGATATATTATTATAATAATATATAATATTAATAATATAATATTATAATATTATACCTAATAATATATTATTATAATATATTATTATATTATAATATAATAATAATATAATATTATAATATAATATAATATAATATTATTATTATATTATTATTATATTATATTATATATAATAATATAATATAATATACAAAATATATATATATACATGGGATATCATACACGATGCACTTTGACTGCTTCAATAAGATTTTACAACTGTGTTTCGCAAACTGAGTTTCCCTCATTCTTGTCAATACACACACACACCCCCATACATATATATGAGTGTGTGTATATGTCGATTTATATAGAAACGTGGAAGGGAAGGAGATGTTACATATGTATGGACTAGGAAGTTTTTTTTGTTCTCTTGTCAGCCGTTGACTCGGTAACCGCCGGTGAGAAGAATATACCCGAAGACGCGATCGAGAGATACCGATCGATGGGATCGATTCGTGTCAAGTCCCGGACGTCTCAATGCATTTTACACATACAGATTGTTATGTGTCACTGTATATGCGTATGTGCGCACAAACACCTGCGAATAAAGTTTTACCGAGAGAACTTGACTCTTTTTCGTATACTTACATCGTTCCTTTTTTTCTTTTTACGATATTTCGTCGTGCCAAGAAGAATCGTACGATTATTTTCAAACGCCATTTTGCTATATTTTATCGTCGAGGAGAGTTGAATTTCACGCGGACATCATCGAAGCGTGAGAATTCACGCGAGACTCTCGTCAAACGTTTTTTTTTTCTTTCTTACATTTTTCTTCCTTTCGTTTCGTTTTTTTTTTTGCTCGCGAGATTTAAAAGCAAGAGGCACGCAAAAATTTCGTCTCGCGCAACACGAGAGTCTTCGACACTCGCGATATAACGAAGAATGTGCGCGTGTGTATTTGAATGTATCGAGGTGGAACGGTGAGCGGAAGTTGCCGTGAGCAAACTAACGCCTGACCGTAGCGGATCGAAAGAGTACAAAAAAAAAAAAGGAACGTTTCTCTCGATTTGCGGTACGTTCAATGAAATACGACGACCCGGGAGCAGAAACGAACGTCGACGACGAATTCAAGACGCGCGTCTCGATTTCATACTCGGGTGTCTAGCGAACGCCGCGCGTGATAAAAATTTTAATTGCCCTCGGTAAGTCGTCGCCGAGTGCGTCGAGAATCTTTCGATACGAACGACGTACGTCGAGTATTTAGTTTTACTTCTTCTTCTTCTTCTTCTTCTTCTTCTTCTTCTTCTTCTTCTTCTTCTTTCTTTCTTTTAGCTCGTAGGGACGAGCACGATGGAAATTACGAGGCCTCGATAAAACAAGGCTCCGTTGGGGGACATGGAATTTCGATCAAAGTCCGCTGGGATTTCAATCAAAGTCCATTTTGCATAATCAAAGTTGCGGAAACTGCGATTTTTTTCTTTCTTCTTTATCTTGATTTGTTTTTTTTTCTTTCTTGAGTCGTTCGACCCAAGGCCGGAAGTACGAGACTCGTAAACGGAAAAGGGTGTGTGTGTGAGAGAAAGAGAGAGAGAGAGAGAGAAGAGGGGACGAAATGGAGCGAATGGAAAAGAAAGAGAGGAGCGAGACAAGAGCCTCGGGGTCGCCAAGGGTGGCATGCGATTTGCATAACTTTGAACCACGAATAAGAAGCCCGAGTTTGCATACGTGACTCGCTACCGTGTACGTCTTTATACATATTATTGTAATATCCAAGCTATATCGTATCCCAGATATCGATATATCCTTCGTATTTGCAATTGGACTTGCCAATGAGAAAGTAAAAAAAGATCGACTCAAAACTGAATAGATTTTTATATACTAGGTACATTCATTTTTTTAAATCGTCATCGATTTTTCTACGATGATAACGATTATGTTTACTCGACGATTATTCATATTTCGATTAATCATTTTTATCACGATATTTTGTGACAGGTGTAACGAGACAGAAAGGGAAAGAGAGAGAGAGAGAGAGAGAGAGAGAGAGAGAGAGAGAGAGAGAGAGAGAGAGAGAGAGAGAGAGAGAGGGAGAGAGAGTGAAAACCGGAAATACCCGAGGGAAGAAACGACGAGAAGTTTAAAGGGTTGAATTTGAACGATTCGAAGGAAGTTTTAAAGGAAAGTGACTCGCGATACGTAGGTAACTCGTGGCGCAACATTGATAAAGAGAACTCGGTATGGAGTGTCGGAGATGAGAGAAGATACAGCGAGAGACCGGCGGGAGTAGAGAAAGAGCAAAGACACACCCTTTTGCTGGCTCTGCGTTATCTCTCCCGCAGTGCGAAAGGGTTGAAAACCCCTCGGGGCCCATCTCGGTCTCTCGCCCCCGCGCAAGGGTTAATCACGCTCTCCAGCCGTTTCTAGCCTCGTTTGCGGCCTCTCGTTCCCTCTCGTCTCTCGCCTACCTCCCTAACCCCTACACATTTTACTCGCCATCTTCGAATCGGTCCACGCGCTTCCCTGCATCTCTAACCCCCTTATTGTCCTTTAACTAATTCTAAATATAAATTTCTCAACCCTCGTTTAATAAAGAAAATTTAAAGAAAAAGAAACGAGTAATATAACGAAAAGAATTTACATTTTTCTCAACTTGGAGGAATTTTGGAATAATTTGCCTCGTGGAAAATACTCGAGGCTGAAGGCAATTTTAAAGAAATGTAAAATTGTTCTTTTTTTTTTGCTTGTTCTTTGTTCGCGCTTAGGTTTGTTTGTGCGCGCGTGTGTGTAGTTTGCTTCTTGGCTATCTTCGCTTCCTTCGAATAAGATCGCGGACTCTCTTATCCCTCATCCTCCTCCCCCCTCTCCTCCATCGGTCCCTCAGTCTTTCTCTCTCTCTCTCTCTCGCTCTCTCGCTCTTTCTCGCTGTCTCTACCGCTTTGTTTGACCACCTGCGTAATATCGTGGTACACGCGAGAAACCTGACTATAATTTATTTATATTTATTCTCAAGTTTGCCGGGGCGAGTCTCGAGACGGTAGCGAGTAGTCCCGAGTTATACTCCTCCTTCTCTTCCTCTCGTGGAAAACCTCGCGCCCGTCGACATCTAAAGCTCGTGTGTAACACGAATTCCAGGGGGGGGAGGGAGCTCTCAAAGTACACGCACAAGGTCTCGCTTAACGTTCGCGCGAATTTTATCGCGCGATGTTCGAACAACTATTATGAAATTCTCGGGAAGAAAATTTTCTCACTAAATTAATAAATTCAATATTTAATTAATTCAAATTAATTGAATTCGTTATCGATGAATTTATTTTGAAACGATCGATAATTCATTTCCATTAAATTTGATTAATTGTCGTTGAATTCGATAAATTTTTGATCGAATGAAAAAATGTGTTCGTCGATGTTAATTAAAGCTCGGTCGATGGAAAACGGGGATATAAGTCGACCGTTCGGTTGAAACCGCGTGATAAAAATAAGATTTAACTGGAGCGTATGAAGTACAAGTCGAGAAAGTCGGAGGCGAGAAGAGGAGGGAAAAAAAGAAGAAAAAAGAAAACGAGTCCGGCTCGGATTATACGAAAGCCCCCCCAGGGTGTTATGAACTCACGGGTGACAGGGTTGACCCGGAGGGGGTCCTCATCCTCCTCCTCTTCGCGCCGTTTCACATACTTCTCGTTTTTGCACGTGTTAATAATTCCCCCTTAACCGCGACGACGCGAGAGTGAAAGAGAGAAAAAAAATGAAGAGGGTGGGGGGGAGAACGAAAACGATCACGCGTGAAAATGTACATACTCGAACGAGCACGGGAAAAGAGCGTGTAAAGATAAGAGAAAAGAGAGAAAAAAAAAGAGGAAAGAAAAGAGTGCGGGTGGGAGGTAAAGCGCAACTGCGTCGCGACCCTTCGTGACGCACACAGAGAGAAAGAGAGAGAGAGAGAGAGAGAGAGAGAGAGAGAGAGAGAGAGAGAGAGAGAGAGAGAGAGAGAGAGAGGGAGAGAGAGAGAGAGAGAGAGAGAGAGAGAGAGAGAGAGAGAGAGAGAGAGAGATGGAGGGAGAGGCACACGTGGAAGAAGGAGAAAGACCGCGGCGGGTGACAAGACGACGAGTGCGTTAATCTTCCGCGGTGAGGGCACGCGCGCAAAGAAAAAAGGAGGTCGAATACAGGGGCCTCTTCTCACCCGCTGGGGCAAAGCAAAGTTACGGTGAAGAAGAAAAAGAAGAAAGAGAGAAAAAGGGAAAAAAAGGAAGACGGAGTAAGTTGACGAAGAGGAGGAGTGTGTAAGAAAAAGGGCTTTTGCGAACGAGAGAGGGAGAGGGCGTGTTACGACGTGTGGTTGTTCTCTTCCCTGGTGGATGAGCCCGGAGGAAAGGGGGGTTGTCTTTTGAGAGGGTTGAAGATACGCTTGGAACAAAGGGTCGAGATAGAGAGAGAGAGAGAGCGCGCGTGGATGTGGAAAAGGGAAGAAAGCTTCGTGGGGGTAACCAGTGAAAATCTGGGCTAGCCAGAGGGAGAATAGTACTCTCTTTTGCCTCGAGATGGCAGCGAGACTTTGAGACGAACGAAATAAGCAATACTTTGAGAGCGAGAGAATTCCAATGAACGAAGGTGTGCGAAAGTTTCGCGAGGCAAAAAGGGAGATCTGAAAAAAGTAAGAATAAAAACAAAACGAACGAAAGAAAGAAAGAAAAGAAGAGGTTGGAAAAAAACTGAGGGGTTAGGGGTTGAAGTGAAAAAAAGTTCGCTCGAGACAATTTTCAACGATGTTTCTTGTTTTTTTTCCCCCCCCTTTTTTTCTTGTTCCACCAACGAGGGAAGAAGCAGAGACAAAAGAAACGGGAGAAATTATTCTTCGTTTCTGAGAGTAAAGAAAGAAAGAGAGAAAGAAAAAATGATAAAAAAAGAAAAGGGAAAAGAAAACCGAGCAACGGGGATAAAAGATAACAGCGGGAGGAGGGATGAATCAACGAGACAGAACCGCGAACGGTCTAAAAGAAGAAATGTAGTAGAAAGGACTTCGGTCGTGGAATCTCGTTCGCGGTAATTTGTCTCGTGTTATTCTTTATCTAAGTGACCACAAACGAGAGAAATAGATAAATCATATATATATATATATATAATTTATCTATTTCTTATTATATATATATATATATATATATATATATATATATATATATATATAGATTCTTACTTCCCGATGAGTCTAATGCAACGTCGAAGAAACCTCATGGAAGAATTATCGCGCGGACGCAACGTAGACGCGACGCGACATTACGATAGGACGAATCGTCGCGCGAGAGAGCGAATAATTAATTTTTATCCGCATCTCGTGAGTGTCGTTTTACCGGAATTGTAGTGGCGACGAGATAAATAAAGATTGAGATAATAGAAAAAAAAATTGGGAGAAAAAAAAGATAAATTTGTCGGTTATTCATGGAGGAAGTTACCCGCTCTCTTGAGCCTCTCCCCTCTCGCTGTCTTATCACGTGCGAGATAGAGAGAGGAAGCTTCGATAAGTGCGTAATCGAAAAGAGCATCGCTCTAAGCGAGAGAACACACTAAAATTTACGATTAGTCAAGCCTGTAGCCCCGTGAGAAACGTGAGAGACGAGTCTATTCGTTTGATGAGAGAAAGAAAAAGGTGTTGAGAAAAAAAGGAGGGGGGAGGGGGGGGGGTGGAAGGTCGAGAGTAAGATAGCGAGAGAAAATGAAAGAAACCGAGGGAGATAAATGTATATCGAGAGTATCGCGTATACGCGTACATTTATATCGCTCTTAATGATACTATAACGATAATTCGGGAGTAAACGTGCACCTTCTGACCGATCAATCATTTCCGGTTGAATCCGCTTTTTTTTTCAAATCCTTTTTTTTTGTTTCGTGAGTCGTAGGAACTTATAGCCGAGATGTATATGTAACTATATATAGAAGAAGTGCGAGGGAACCTTGCGTTGAAATTCACGCGAGTTTTTACCACGAGATGGCGCCACGAGACGGGCTGTAATTACAGGAGTATCGAAATAACGAAAATTACTCTCTCGAACAAAACATTATAAGCCGGCTATTTCCAATAGGTTTCTCTCTCTCTCTCTCTCTCTCTCTCTCTCTCTCTCTCTCTCTCTCTCTCTCTCTCTCTCTCTCTCTCTCTCTCTCTCTCTCTCTCTCTCGGTCTTGGTCGTCTTCGTGAGGGAGGGGGAGACAGAGGGGGTATAAAGAACAGTTCCTATCGAAGGACAGCGAGAGTGAGTGAGAGAGAGAGAGAGAGAGAGAGAAGACGAGAGCGTTGTTGCCCGAGGCGACGGACGTTCACGTACCCCCGGACTCTCTCAATGATCCCGAGGGTCTTCGAGGTTACGAGCCGACTTCGTCTCGCTTCGACGAACTATCGAGATCGAAACGAAGAGGTGAGATATTTGAAAAAGCCTCGACTCTTATTGTTAAATGTCGTCGATTTAACAATAATTAAAGATTTTTCTTTCAATTCCTCCTTGTAATGATTTCCCGTTCGTATTATTCTTTTCTCGATGATTATAATATTTTTTTCTCTATTTTTTTTTTTTTAATTTTCGTTAATTATCAAAGTAAATGAATTAGCGTAATTAATTTGTGTAAAACGAATGCTTTAAATATTAGTGAATGAGTTTTTGTCGCTTTGTCACATATTTATCCTCGTGGTGAGCGGAGAGCTGCAATATTCTACGATAAGGAGAAAAATACAATGTTGAGTAGGAAGAGAGAGAGAGAGAGAGAGAGAAAATCACAGAGGAGAAAAAGAGAGTGGAGATTGACCCCGGGTGAATGAGAGAGCGAGGTAGAAACAGAAAGAGTCGAAGCGTAAAGTCAGGCCCGAGTCCTCTTGGCTTCGTCTTTAAAAGCCGATGGCGATGGCAAAGTTTGGAAAGCCGGAGGCGTCCGGCACAGAGGGAGACGGGGGGCTGTGAGAGATTGTCGGGATCCTTCGTTTCATCCCAACGAGAAGCAGAGGGAAAGAGAGAGAGAGAGCGAGAGAGAGAGAGAGAGAGAGAGAGAGAGAGAATTTTCGAGAGAACTGAAAAGTTGGAGGGATGCTTGTGGCCAGAAGCGAATCTCCAAAGAGGCGAAGAGAGAAAACAAGAGAAGAACGAAGAAGGAGAAGGACGAAGAAGAAACGAAATAGATAGACAGGGCAGTGTGAAAGGAAGAGAAGAATGCGAGCCTTAGATGGAGAGAAGATGAGCTTGGTTGGTCTGCACGACGAGAGAACGGACGAATGGATCGAGAGAGGGAGAGAGAGAGAGAGAGGGAAGAGTGAGGTTTAAGGACGAGAAGGACGAAACGTTATAGACGCCGAGCGCGTGTGCGAATGACGTCGAGGGAGAGAGAGTGAGACAGCGAGTGAGAGAAAAGAGAAAACTGAACGAAGAAACACGAGAAATAACGTGAAAAAAAGAGAAAAAAGAAACAACCAGAAAAACAAGAAGTAAATGTAAAGAAAGAGAGGAAAAAGAAGAGAAGGCCACAGGGCTGTCGAGGAGAGACGTATCACACGCGAAAGCCGACTCTCTGGGACGAGGGACATATAGAGAACCATGAGAGAAAAAGACAGAGAGAGAGAGAGAGAGAGAGAGAGAGAGAGAGAGAGAGAGAGAGAGAGAGAGAAAGAGAGCGAGAGAGAGCGAGAGAGATGGGCCGGAGACGAAGAATAGCCAAGGGGTGAGGAGAAAGATAAAAATAAACGATACAAAGAGCGAGAGAGAGAGAGGGATAAAGTTGGAGAACGTGTGGTGTCGACGAGTGAAGATATTCAGGACGGAATACCAAAGACACGATAAAAAAGAAAACGAAAAAACTATCGAGAAAGAAAGAAAAGAAGAGAAGGCGCGAGGACGAAGGAAGAGACGAGAAGGAACATTGAAGAGACAGAGAGCGCCATCTATAGTCGCGAAAAGCGAATGAAAGAGAGACAGAGACAGAGAGAGATAGACGAAACGTGTATAAGAGAAGAACGAGGATGTGACTTCTCTCTCTTCTCGAGAGAAAGAGAGAGAGAGAGAGAGAGAGAGAGAGAGAGAGAGAGAGAGCTCGAAGGTTTCGAAAAGAGAAGAAGTCGCGAAGGAGCAAGAGAGAAGAAGAGGAAATACCGAGGTCTCCTGAGAGAAGGCGGGATGTGTCCTCCTGTGAAGGAACGACGGAGAGAGGGAGAGAGAGAGAGAGAGAGAGAGAGAGAGAGAAGCAAATAATAATAATAAAAAAAAGAAAACAGACAGAGAGAGAAAAATGTACAGCCCTTTTCTCCATCTCTCTCTCTCTCTCTCTCTCTCGTTCCTTTTTTTTCCACAATGTTTCTGGTCTATCTCACTCCCACCACTCACTTCGGGTTCCTCTTTCATAATTTCTCTTTGTCACGATCTGTCCGGATCGTCCTCTTTGTTCTTCGGGGAACACACAGTCGATCGGCTTCCTCCTCGTGCCTATTAAAATCCTTTCCCATCTCACTCGAGTCCGCTCGTTCTTTATTTCTCGGCTCTTTATTTCAATACATCTCTATATCTATAGTTATACCTGTACATATATATATATTTCTATGTTTTACCTCGTACTTCCTGCTTTCTTTCACTTCTCCTCTATTTTCCTTTCTTCACTCGTCTCTTCGTCCTTTCTCTCTCTTGCAAATACTAATCGTGGCAAACCTACGATATACACCGAGGCTTTGACGTCGAGGAGTCTGACGAATGCACGAGCGTTTTATTCGAACAACAGGGAGAGAAAGAGAGAACAAGTACGAGGAATGGTGAAAATACAGAGGAATAACAGTCCGGAGGCCGGAGAAGCGAAATAACGACGAGATTCGACCTGGCAGTGAAAAAGAAATATATCGTTCGTTTATATATACGAGGTTGGCGATGAGAGAGAGAGAGAGAGAGAGAGACAGGGAGAGAGACAGGGAGAGAGACAGGGAGAGAGAGAGAGAGAGAGAGAGTCCCCATTGCCACGAACCAACCCGTGAACGTGTCTCTCTGACCCACGCGAGACAGTAGAAAAATCGAGAGAGAAACGAGAGTGCCACAAATAATCACGTTAAAGGTCGTTTTTTTGGTTTCGAGAGCGAACCGTGCCGGGAGAATGGACGCACCAATACTGCGATAGGAACGGGCGATGATGTACACGTGATATTCTTCTCGCGAGAGGTCTGCGCCAATGAGGGAGGGAGAGAGAGGAAGAATCACCCCCCCCCCTCTCTCTCTCTCCTCGCCTATAGAAACGTGTGTGACCCGGGAACAAGAAAATTCAATTGCAACTTTTCCCCACGAACTTTATGACGTTGTGTCTATTTTTTCTCTCGGTTGTTTAGTACTTTCCCGAGGTAAAGGTAATATTCGTCAATGATACGATTAGCGATAGTTATTAACGCGAAAAAAAAACAAACGATAAGAAAAATAATTCGATATAAGATAACAAAATTTAAAAAAACCGCTAATTTTTGCCCTTGATTAGCGATAGTTATTAACGCGAAAAACAAACAAACGATAAGAAAAATAATTCGATATAAAATAACAAAATAAAAAAAACCGCTCATTTTTCCCTGGA
>JAPYZU010018808.1:0-11410 GCA_030523005.1 Tryphoninae sp. B BG-2022a | reverse complement strand
AGATTTTTTGGAAAAAGTAAATGTGGTGAGAAATTGTAATTGGCAGAAACTTTTCTTACGCCGTGTGAAAAATTACTTCTGTGAAATACCGCGATGAAACTGGAAGGAGAAGGAACGTAATTATTTCTTCCATATTAAATACTTTTTATTTCGGAGTTAATATTGAAATTCGTCCGGGAGACAAAAAAAAAATTCGAATCGTCGTGTACGAGAGTTTCTCGCAACGTTTTATATACGAATTATATTTTCTTAAAATATCCTGTATTAATATGAGAAAGATTGAAAAATAAAAGGATATTAATTCTGTCAACGTATAATTAAAACGTAAACGAATTTTACAGTGACCAAAGTTTAAAATATTCCTTAGGTAAGAACCAGCGCACGTACAAAAGTTATATGTATATATATATACACATATATATACATATATATGTATATATATATATATAGAACGATTGCATCATACTGTGTGACCCAATGAATAAATTATTGCTGAAACGGAGAGTTAACGTTATCGGTTTCTTGTCCTCCTACTTTCGCTTTTTCTCCCTCGTTCTAGTACACGCGTATATAAATATCCTCGTTTTCTAGGATCCAAGCGATTTTACGCAAAGTAAGTACAAACGGGACACCAGGGATATCGATGCCTCGCGCGTATTTCATATGTATCGGCGAAATAGAAAAAAAAATGAAAAAGAAAAAAAGAGAATGAGAGCGAGTGAAAAATGTACCGTGTCCTCGAGCGCAGCTGCTCGTCCTGGGGATTGACAAAGAGAGAGAGAGAGAGAGAGAGGAAGAATGAACGAGAGAGCAAGAGAGAATGGACGAGAAAAAAAAATGAATGAACGGTGTGTGCGAGAGACGAGGAGATCCCCGCCTGATCTGGCTTGCTGCTGCTGCTTGTCCCTTTTCCGTCTATAGACACACGTAACACACATGCACACGCGTTATCCGGATCGACCGCCGTCCGTGGCTCAGCGGCAGAAGTAACAATTCGCGACGACCGTTGAAATTCAGACGAGTCCTTTATGTCGGAATTCTTTTTTGCATTGTTTTTTTTTGTTCTTCCACAGAGTAAAAAGGGCGATCGTCGGACGACGACAAAAATCCTGTAATAATAACGTTGCTAAATCATCCCTTGACAATTCAAGCGAATAATAAATTCGTGAGAATAAAATTCGACTCCAAAATTTTCTCCTAATATTTTCATGGGCGAGAAAAAATTTGAACTACGATACGTGTATATAACTATATTCGTATACAGATCCGAGCCTTTAATAGCTAGATAAAAATATAAGAAACAAAATTCCAAGGGCACGGGGACGCGCGCTATGGTTTGGCCAAGGTGGCACGCGAGATTGGAGCACGTGGATGAGTTTTCTCTCCAACAAAGGAAAACGGAGCAGCGAGTCGAAGAAACGAAGAGTGAACGTGATAAAGAAGGAGGAATCTTACGGAGGAGAGAAAGAGGAGGGAACAAAAATCATGGAAGGAAAGGAGATAAGAAAATAACAAAAAAAAAAAAATATATATATATATATATATAAACGTGACTCACCGTATGGACGAGAATAATCCGCAGTTGCTCGCAAAAATTCCCCCTTCAAACTCGTCGTTGAACGTGGCACATGTCACACAAAGAAGAGACGTCCGGGGCGAGGGTCGAGACGCGCGAGGCGGGAACACGCGTTACTCTCGGCTTTTCCTTGCCTCTCGCTCTTTCTCACGATCGTCTCGAGTCGAAGAGACGAACAACGCCACGCCAAAAATCCCGACGGCCGATCGCGTTTCAATCCGTCGCGCGACACGATTATTAAACTAAGAAAGCCCCACGGGTGTTTTTGCCGACGGATCGTTGCGAGCCAAGAGAACTCGCACTCACTCACTACTCTCTTCCTTGTTGCTCCTCGTTGCTCACTCGCGAGAAGACTCAACCGTTCCGTACGAACCTCTCTCGCGGCTCGGAGACTTCAATTTTTTTCCAGTACTTTCGTCGTCCGTGAAGGTTAGGTCGCCGGTTGGGAGCGCGAGCCGACGGTGCTGCCGCGCCTCGGTCCACTCGAGCAACGATCACACGGCTTTGACACACACACACACACACATACACACGCGCGCGAGATGATTGTCCACCGCGGATTTCTTTCTTTTGACACACACGTCGAATTTTCGTTATTCACTGAATTGTTTATAAAAAAAAAACAATAACAATAACAATTGGTTCACTCGAATCGTGAAGATTTCGTCGCGAGAAACGCGCCCGTCATGGAGTAAAATGTGAAGAATTGGAAAGAACGAAAAAAAAAAAAAACGTTACGTTTGAATTATTTGAAAAAGAAGGTTAAACCGTGGCTGCTCTTGTTTTACTTTCGATACGAGAGATGTCGATGAGAGTGTGATATTCACGATAATGCACAACGATCGTCGCGATTTTATTTCGTTCGGTATAATTTTATTTGGGAAATATTAATTCACGAGACTTTGACTCCGTTACGAGGAAAAGGAGCAAAGCCGACTGTACGTTTGCGGTTGGTATAATACTCGGGGTATATATATATATATATATATACATGTATATGTATGTATATACGTTAACCGCTTCCTCGGTAACTCGACTTGACCGGTGTCGTCGTTGTCGTCGTCGAGACAACAAACACACGAAACTGACACGAGGGCCTCCCCCCCTCCGCCCTCAGAATCACAACGACTCGAGATACACGAACGAATTTTTCGAAACGTTGAAGAAAAAGCTTTCGTCCACGCCGAATAAGGAAATAATATTCGCGCGATTTCTCGTTGTTGTGTAATAAACGCGAATTAACTCCGATTTTCAAACGGCACTCGTTCTCACTTGTCTCGACTCTTGGGACGATCCTGTTGATCGTTAAAAACTCTTTCTTTCTTTCTTTCTTTTGTTTCTCTGTTTGTCTCACTGGGTTGCAACACCCGTTTTCTCACGTTCGTTCCCTTAACGCGCACTTGACGACACGCTTGTGCGAAGAGTCGCGCGGTCTGTTGGTAACTGACGAGTGCGCGCGGCGTCCCCACAGCGGTGGCTCTCGCTCCCTCGTTTCGTCTCTGTCGCGCTCTCGCGTCGCGCCGCACACGGCGTGGAAGGGAACTGCGGCGGCGGGGTATGTTCGAGCAGTGGTAGGAGTCTCGTTCGCTCGTCCACCGTCTCGTTCTCTCTCACTCGCACTCGTGCGCCTTTCCCTACACCGTTGGGGTTATACGTTATACGGAATATACACGATCCAGCCAAGCTCGCAGTCGCGCGCGCACACGTTCGCGTTATTACGGCTGCTGCCTTCTGGCTGGCCTGCGTTCTCGAATCTCCCCTCTGACGCCCCACCACCGCTCCTCGTGCGAATACCCAGGACCACGAATGTACTTCGTGTATACACACACACATACACACATACACGTAAATATACATATATCTACTACACGCTTTACTTTCATAGGTATGACACATACGTATACGTAGGGTATGGAGGAACGGACATGGACTCGCGAGAGAAACGGAGATAACCGAAGCGGAATGAAAAAGAAAACCTGGACCTAGCACGACTTCTAGCCCGTCTCTACCTCTTTTTCTCTTTCATTTCCCCCCCCCCCCCCCCCTCCCCTCCCACCTCCACTTCTTTTCTCTCTCTTTCTCTCTCTCTCTTTTACCATTCGCTACGTTCTTTACACATTGCCCACTCCTCGCAACACCTCTTCCTTCTCATCGCCCTTTTTGCTCTTACTTACTCGCACGAGATTGCCAAGGATTACGTTCGACCTCACCACACGCCCAGCACTCGGTCCAATTGTTTGGATCAGTTTCAACTTCACCGGATTGCCAATTCATTTGCAACATCCTCTCTATGCTAATGGCGCTTCTTTTAAATATCTGTACCCTTATAAAAATATATAAATGTGTATGGTTAGATTAATATTAATAATATAAGTAAGAATATTGTTATTATATAATTATATAATAATAATTGTATAATAATAATAATATATTTTTGTTTATATTATAATATATATAAATAAATATATATATGTATATTGTTTCCCTTTAGATTGCATTTTTTTACTGCACTTTCTCGCTAACGTTTTTTTTTTTTCATATTCTTTTTTTAATGATTTTTTTTGTTTGTACATGCACGTAGATATATTTTTTATATCATCGAGCAGTCTCGCGTCCCTTGATTCTATTTTATACAGCTCTGTCGTATCCGCGAGCCAGGCAGGGGCGAGAAGACTTTCCCCTTCGTTCTCGGTTCGTCGGAGAACCCGGCGACTCCTATATACCGTATTTATATATATATATATATATATATATATATATATATATATATAGCCACTACTTGGAACACAAACCTTCGAGCGGAGCCCTTCAACGGAGGGAGCGGGCCACACGATCCATAAGCGAAACCAGCGTCGAGAGAACATTGGCGTCGAGAAAAACATTTTGCTTTTTTTCTCGTTGTTTTTCTTGAAAAAATAAAATAAAAAGTATTTTCATTTTTTAATTTTGCGGCGAGAATGATTGTGTTCTTTCTACCGGCATAATTTATACGATTTGTTTCGAATTCGTTCGTTTCCTTTCTTCGAATAATTGAAATTTTTTCAATTTTCGAAGAAGTTTCTTTTTTCGTGGGAATATTTATGGAGACGAAACGAGAGAACGACAGGTAAAAAAAATCTTACGGAAAAATCGTTTTTCCGAGTAATGTTTGAATCGGCACTCGCTCGCGGAGGTTGCGGGTTTATTCGAGGTGAATCATTGGGTATGGAATCCTCTTTCATCGTCGAGAGGTTTTCGTGAATGAGCAAAAGGTCGGACGAGTTTCTCGTGAGCTGTGTCGCACGCTGCTGGTACTCTCTTCTCTCAAAGCGGAAAGGAACCGAAGCCGATACTCGTATAGCCCTCTCTCTCTCTCTCTCTCTCTCTCTCTATCTCGTTGTACAAACCGGCATTATCCACACGTACACGCACAGGGAGAACCGCGAGACGAGCAGCAAAGGAAATTCCCGACAAAACCGCACTTCACCTTCCTTTTTATCGTTGTTGCCTGCTTCTTCTTTAATTTTTTAATTTTTTTTTCCTTTCAGCTCTCATCCTATTCGAGTTTACATACTGGTCGTACACGATGTTACCGTATTTTATTTACTCGTATAACTCGTATCGTGAGATTATTCGAAAAATAAGAATAAAAGAAAAAAATAGACACACCTCTCGTTTTCATTCACGAAGTTAATTAAGAAAAATATTCGCCTCGTTGACCTTGCCTTTTTGTAATTAACGTTGGTTTGCCTCGAAGAGGTACGCGCGACACGCGTCGAACGAGATTAATAACAAGTCTCGCAAATTATTCCATATTTTCCTCGAAAATCATTTTTATTTCCAATGTTGATTGAAAATTGTTTTTTTTTTGTTCGTGTCTTTTAATATTTAAAAAAATTATACATCATTAGCAAAAATTCTGCGATAAAGACTCGAAGACAATTAAATCGTCAAAACATTTTCGTAACCAATTATCGTCCAAATTGAAAATTTGCCGTTCTAGCAATTTGTACTTCAGTCCGTAAACTTTGCGAGTCGATCGAATCGAGCACGTATCGTCGGCTTCCGATCAAAATACATTTCACGTAATCGAAATGAGTTGTAAGGTCATTGCGCGAACAATATACCTGTGTACATCGATAATTAACGATTATCGTTGTACAACGCGTATTTTGCCTCGAGCGTCATTCAATGACGATGAATGGCGAATCGTCGTCGTTTCATTTATTTATTTATTTATTTATTACGAAGCGCGAGAAAAAAAAAGTATAAAAACAATATTTGCCATGGAGTGGTTCACAGGCTGGCGCCTAGGGGGCGCGGGTGTGGTCGACGCGCGCTTAATATCGAGCGAGAGACGCTTCGACAATGATAACTCGGTCCTTAATTGCCCTCGGATGCGGCCACCAGCCTCGAGCCCGATTTTCATCCCCTCTCTCTCTCTCTTGTCTATCTTTCTGTTCGCGACGTGCCACGTGAATCGCGTATACGTGCAAATTAATTGCGAGCGAGCCAGGAGGAAGCGAGACAGAGATAGATGGAGCGAGTAAAAACGAATTCTAATCGGACGATAACTTGATTTTCATGCAACGCTTCGTTCGCGCGTGTACCACGGGATAGACGTTGGATGGAAGGGCCGTACGACTGATTGAAACTTTCATTGTTTCGTTTCGACGAGCATCGCGAAATCAAAAAAGAATAATGAAAAACAAAACAAAGAACAAAACAATAAAGCAATAAAATTGAGACAAAAGCAAAAAAATGCAATTATCGACTAGAACGGTTTTTCGCTCTTAAGGTTGAAATTAATAAATTTCACAGATACCGTGATTTAATTTAGAAAAAAAAGTCCGATTAAAAAGGAATTAATTAAATTGAAAACTTTGGCTCGAAAGTTTATGAAAATTGTCAACGATTATTCGTACTTGGTGTACGAGGCGTCAAGAATTATTCGTACTCGAGAGTCGAACGAAACAAAAAATCATTACGAGAAAACAATACGAAAGTATAAATTCCTCGAAGCCGCAAGTGCATTATTGAAGGAACGGGGAATTAAACACAGAGGCAAATTCAATACGTACAGTCGGGTAAAAGGTACAAGGGTCGGTCGAGCCGATCGGTTGTACGGGCAAACCCGACGGTTTTGTTTCATTCTCTCCCTCTCTTACTCTCTCTCTCTCTCGCACTCTTTCATTCTCGGGCTTCGTTCTCGGGTCGGTCGCGACGAGGTAGGTAGACGCGCGGTATCGTAACTTCGAGAACGGCACGTTTCTCTCCCACGTTACAACGAAACGTGACTGGGCTCTGGGTGGATGTTGGCGCGTCGACCAAGGGGGTTGGGGGGTCGGGGATGAGGGAAGGGAAAAAGCGAAAGAGAGACAGACAGAGAGAGAGGTAGAGAGAGAGAGAGAGAGAGAAAAGATAACCGGGCATCAGGTCCGAGCCGCGATCCTCGGGCGTTCGGGCGCGAGAGAGTGCGAAAAGGACGGCGAGACGCGAACGACCGTGAAGGGAACAAGAGAGAAAGTTTCTCGTTGAGCGTGTATGCGCGCGCACACTCGTACGATCGCTTCGCTCTCGTTGAAAAATATTTTAGAAAATAGCGAGAGCAAAAGAAAAACGGAAAATTAAAAAAAATCCATCAGTGAAAAGTACAAAACTGCGTTACCCCCGAAATACGCTCAGGGGGGTGCTTTTTCTACCCCCGGGGCGTTTATTACGTCGAGAGAAAAATAATATAAATATAAAAACATTTGGTATGCTCGTAAATCGGCCATTCTCTCAACATTCCATTTTCCCTCGTCCTCTCTCCCTAGCTTGGTTTTTCGTTTTTTTCCGTCGCAATATCGGAGAGGCTGGAAGGGCACTCGTTAAGAATTCGCGAGTACCTCGGGCGTAGGAACATTTACGAGATTGTCTATGAATTAAAAATGTGTGTTCGGTTAGGAGGGTTGAGCGAGGATGGAAACGAGTCGCTGGTCTGACTTGGTCCGTAAAATTAATCAATCCGAGATTTGTCTTGGATCAGAGTGTATGAAATAATGTTATGGACATTTGGGTGATGAAATTTTTGTTTCGAGTCACTTCGACATATTTAAGCTCCCTGACTATCAAGCTCGTACTAATTATTGAAAACATTCAAAATTCTCCTTGATACAACTCGGCTTCTATGTGGCCTCATGGATACGTCAAGGAAGCTTTACCCGTCTGAAATCCGACGAACCGGATCAAGCATGCCTGATCGAGTCCTGAACCGGCCCTGATGAAACGTCCAGTAGTCACGATTAATTTTTAATACAAAAAGTTCGACAAAAGTTCGAGGAAAGTTCTTTGTAAATCCCATCCGTCTTTCCACACCAGACGATAATAGAATCTTTTCCATTGTCAAACTTTTCTCCTAACGCGTTAATCCCCTATTCTCCCCAACCCATAAAAACAAGAATTTAATTATAATAAATATGTATTTATTCGTGGAGCGTGAGTGAAATAAGAGCAGCTGTGACGTTGGGTCGTCGGACGAGCGTTCGTTAAAAAAATTTCAAACGAGAATGGAAGAGTAAGAGAGAGGTGAAACATAGGCGAGCGCTTCTCTCTCGCCGACTAGGCGGTCGTCATGGTATCGGACGGATACGCGAGAGAGACTCGAGAGGGGGTTGCTTTTGCTCGTGTTGTCGACCATAGGGCGCGAGGGTGTGATGGAGCTTGGGAGAAGTCGCAGACTCGCCATCGGCTTTCTCTCTCGTTCTCGCTCTCCCACTCGGCACAGGAGCGGGGAGGGGGAAGGGGGTTGTTATACGTTCTTGCTCTGCCGGCCATTTCCGATAGACTCGACTCGGAGGGATGGTTCGCGTCCACGGTCGATCGCAAATAGAGAATTACACACACACCCACATATATATATGTAGATACCTATATAGCATTTTATCGTCGTAGCTGAGTGCGATCTAGAGACGAAGGAGGAGGAGGAGGGCTGCGTGGTCGCAGATCGTTAGCCCCGTCCTGGCGCAAACTTCTTTTTTATTCCGGTCGTTTCTCGAGCTCACAAAATTTCATCCCCCCTCACCACTCCCCCGTGTCTCGAACGTGCTCCACATTGTCACACTCTTTCCGTGACTTATGTTCGTCCGACTGGACTCTCTTCCTCGCTCGGCGAACTCTATTTCCGGTACCGACGAAATTATTCGATTTCCGTAAGGTTCTCCTATTTTTTTTTCTGTTCTTTTTATTTGCTTGCGACATGTTCCGGACTAAACAAATTTCATCCAGAATAGCGAATAAGGGATGGCTTTTATACAGCCAATGCTGTTTTATTATTATTATTTGTTTCTTTTTTTTATAGATATCGCGGTTTTCTCGCAGTCTCATTGTGTTTTTTTTCCAAAGTACTTCCGGAGCGAACGAAAAACAAAAAAACAAAAAAACACGGAATTTTTATTTTCTATAGTATGGTTTTTTCCCATCGCTTAGTACGATTATTTTGAAGAATTCCCCGATCAACCGAAAGCCACAAATAGTTTTTTATGATTTTTTATATTTACAGTTGTTTTTCGCCACGAGTAATACGATTATTTGAAAAATCGTATTTTACAGAGCGATCGTAGAGCAAGTAATTGAAAATTGAGACGGAGAGTTGGTGAAAGCAAGCAAAAAGAGAAGTAAGATTTTTTTTTGCATAGCGCGTGAAGACGAGTAACGACCAAATGATCCGGGGCGCACTGGAATGAAGTGCTAGTGGATGAGGACGACCGTTGAGGGTTGGAGGTTGTTGGAAGGCAAGAGAGAGAAAAAAAGGGAAAAAACAGGACGGGAGTATACAACGCTTCATGACTCCGCGCGATCCTGTTAGCCAACGAGCCAGCGAGACTCTGTGTGTCAGGAGAGAAACCCTTTTTTTACCTCCTCCCTCATTCTCACTTACCCTCGGTTTTTCCTAGTCTTATACTCCCTCAGGTAAAACTCGATGGACTATCGTTCTCGTCCTTCCACCACCGGAAACAGAGCGAGCTCCGAGATACTCGTTGCGCATTACCAGGGAGCTGGTGTACCTTTTAGTTTTACTCGCAACATTTTTTTTTATTTCCTTTTTGTTCTCTCTCTCTTTTTTTCTTGTCGGGACGACCTTTCCGTCCCCAGGCACTCGTCTCGATCTTTTCGCTCCGGGGGAGAGATATATATATTTTTTCTTTTTTTCCCTCGCCTTCTTCGCCTCGTCTCTTTTCCTTTCCCACCGGAAATCGCTATAACCGATACGAATTGTATCGTATACACCGTGCGATAAATTCTTTACGAAGGAAACACGCAGAATCTTCAAATCGTTTGGAAATCATTTTAGGATTTATTTTTCAATGATTTTTTTATAAAGAGTGTAAAAACAAATCGTTCGAGTTAATAATTATTACGATAATGTTGCGATACATTTTTAGAAGTTGATAAGAATTTTTAAAAATCGAATTTTTTTTATATAAATTGTCAAAAATAAGTAAGAAAATAATATGACGCATTTTATTTGAGATTGTTTCTAAGAATCTTAAAACATTGTCGGTTTCTTTTTATTTATGGAAAAGCTTCGTCTCAATTTTCTCGACGTCTTGTAAAATATTCTGATCCCAGACTACTGTTTACCCACGGCGTGATATATACATATACACACGTTGAACAGAGCACAGTGGTCCAACGGTAAACCCATAAGACGTAGACTTACAACCCTCATTTTTTTGTGAGTGGTTTCTGGTTTAAACGGGCCATAGGAAACTCTCGAGCGCGCTCGCGAGAGAGAAAGAAACGAAGGGAAGAACAAGACGAAGAAAAACAGACTCAACGGATAAGCGAGACAAGTCGAGAGCGCCTTCGAGAAAGCCGGGGCGACGGGGGCCCTAGAGAATTTCTTTGGCGACTTAAAAATCCGACCTTCTCTCTCTTTCATTTCCAGTCCTCCAAAAACACATGTTAACGAGGGAACTTACGAGAATTTATTTTCCTCCCGTATCGGCCAAGTATTGTAGACATAATAATAATAATAATAATAATAATAATAATAATAATAATGCGTAAATAGCAGCGACAGCGCGGCGGATTTTTGTCGAGCGTTGATATTTTGTTACTTGCGAGAAAAAATGTGCGGAAACGCGTGGTGCGCCACTTAAGCGACGGTTATGTGAACGAGAAGAGAGAGAGAGAGTGTGAGGGGGGAGGGGAGGGGATGAAGCCATGCTCGAGCCACGCTGTACCATCGAAACTTGCGGTCTCACTTAGAGAATAAAAAAAAAAACTAAAAATAAAAAAAAACGAACGAACGTCGAGGGAACAGGCTGAATGGGCGACGGTGGTCTCGAGTGTCCAACGACGGGTTGCCAGAGAGGGAAAGAGAGCGAGAAGTGGTTCGAGTAGCCCGGGCGTACGATTTTTTTGGGCCCGAGTGTATTATTCGGGAGGGGTAGCGCTTGTACGTATATTTTTCGGCTCTCGGGCTCCCGCGTATTATTTTCCGTCTCTCTTTTCGTCGAGCGGTTCACTCTCTCGTCAGCTCTGCCAACCTCCCCCCCCCCCCCTCCTCGTTCTTGGGTTTGCCGCATTCCATTTCTTTTCTCTCTCTCTCTCTCTCTCATTCTCTGTTTGGGTTCATTTGTATGAATGAGCGAGAAGAAAGAGCGAAGAATGAGCAAGATGGTCGGTAAAAGGCAAATACCGCGAGTCGCAAGAGAGAGAGAGGGGTGGGGGGGAATAGGCGAGAGCAAACGTCGAGGAAGCCATCGCGTGAACTAAAATAAGGGACAAGCGAGAAAAGGGTTTTCCGGGCGAGAGCGAGGGTAGGTACGAGCTTTGTTGAATTTTTCTTTTTTTTTTTTTTTTTTTTTT
>JAPYZU010018563.1:0-10408 GCA_030523005.1 Tryphoninae sp. B BG-2022a | reverse complement strand
ATAAGTACCTGTATATATATATTACAACTATATATGGAGCAGCTTGTCGAAAATTGCACGATCGTATCTCATTCCGAACGGAGGAAATTCGCGAACGGAATATATTTTCCACAAATCGTACGATTGTTAAACGATATTCCCACCAGGGAAATTAAATGCTGACTGAATATTCGTGTGACGGGTTACTGCCGAATCGAGGGATGAGATCGAGGGCAGGGATTCGGGAATTGGTTTCGTGAAAAAGGTTACCAGGCATTTCTTTTTTTTCGATAGTATTTCCAAATCTACTTTATACTTATATAATATTGTCGTCCCAGTAGTAAGTCTGCTATACACCCTTTATACATTTTGAACGAGGACACTCGGTATATTATTTATATTTTTCAAACAAAAAAAACGGTAGATTGTTTGCTTGTTTTTACCAGCAACGTTGTTTATACGTTTCGTCACTTTTTCAAATTGGACACCCGGTACATCCCTTCCGCCCTTCGCTTCTTGTACACGGTGGCCACGAAATATTGTTACCAACTGGAACACCCCGTACATAGCGCTCTGCCTTCGCTCCTTGTACACGGTCGCCATGAAATATTCTTCGCACCTCGGACACCCGGTATATAGCTCTCTCCCTTCGCTTCCTGTACACGGTGGCTATGAGATATTCTTCCCACCTCGGACACCCTGTATATAGCTCTCCACCTTCGCTTCCTGTACACGGTGGCCGCGAAATATTTTTATTCTCTAACACTATATACATATATATATATATATATATATAAGAAAACTTACAGTATCAGAGCTTACACGATTCCATACGAACGAGTCTTGCCGCATTCGCGTTATATCTTGAGCGTACGAGCGTTGATAGCAGATTGGTCGTACCGCCTTCGTGGGATCATGCCAAACCGGAAGGGAAAATACCACGAGGATATCTCATACGCTACACGCGTACGTGTGTGTTTAGTGGATGCAAATCGTTTTGCGCCAGGGTGAAACTGGCTGGCTAACTACAGTTCCGTTGAAAAATTTCTTGGCCAACGATGTTAGAAGACCCGTTCGGCTTTCACGATGCATGTGATGGTTATGATCCTGTATAGTTTCGTTCACCTCACCCCCTACCCTATCTCTGTATCTACCTCGATATCGTATACGAGGCTTATTATAGCGTTAAAGCCTGGCGGGTGGCGAAGAAACCCTTGCTCACTCGTCATCGCTCGCGATAATTATTTTTCCTGGTATACACCGCTCTTATATAACTATTTCAGGCTAGCTTAGAGACAACACACATACTCTCCCTCTCTCTCTTTCTCTCTCTCTCTCTCTCTCTCTCTCTCTCTCTCTCTCTCTCTCTCTTCTCTCTCTCTCTCTCTCTCTCTCTCTCTCTCTCTCTCTCTCTCTCTCTCTCTCTCTCTCTCTCTCTCTCTCTCTCTCTCTCTCTCTCTCTCTCTTGATAACGACTCTGAGTAAGGACGAGAAATCGCCCGGTAGTCCGCCGGCAAATATTACCTCGTGATTCATAACAATTCTCAACGAAACCCGTTCGCTAATCCTCGCTTTTCTCACCGGGACATTATACACTCCACGGCCATGATCTCATCTCTCCCATAAACCTTAATTCGTATTTTATAAACGAGTACGCGGAAAGGAAAAAATATTTTCACTCCCGAGAGAAAATGTTACCTCGGGAGTGAAAACGATCGAGAGATCTTCGTCGATAATTCATCGGGATCGTTATTTTCATTTAACGTTACGTACATATATACATATGTACGTAACGCTTATTATCTTTCAATCAACGGTAAAGTACAAGAGTGAAATCGTGCGGTTGCGTTCCGCAATAGTTTGTTAATAATTGCGCGAAATACTCGTTAGAGGAGCTCGTTGTATTACTTTTAATCGTCCGGATCCGGCCGGGGAGAGACGCGCATGCGCGTGGATTGTATCGCACCACGACGATAGATGGCGCGAGCGTTCGAGCTTTAGGAGGTCTCCCACCCCGAAGAATAGAGGTTCGCGCATGCGCTGGCGCAGTGTTAAGCGTTCGTCGTACTGCACGGTTGACGCGTCCGGTAATAACGATATTATTGATAGCTCCTACGGAGTTCCGGCAGGCTGGGAGTTCTCTCTCTCTCTCTCTCTCTCTCTCTCTCTCTCACTCACTCTCGTTCCCTCTTCCTACTTCTTTCCGTTCATCCACGTTGCCTCGTTTCACGTCGTTTTATCGTCTCATAGTTGAGGGAATCTCCATAAGGAAACTGTCGGACGTTACTTCGTGTCTCGAGCCACCCGTGAGAAGACGTAAATAAGGCCCCTGCGTCGGGGATCTACATCGATAATTGTCCACAAAAGCACAACAACGAAAATCAACAACAACACAACTTAGAAAAATTGTACGATGAGAATATAATGCAAAAAGAGAGAACGCAACCAAAACGAAGGAACGATTGAAATAAAGAGAGAGAGAGAGAAAAAAGAAAAGGGAAAAACGACGAAGCGCACAATGATACATTCTCGCAGGCTCGTCTCATTATTCGTTTAATGAGCCTCGTTCTTGTGCTTTATGCCAAACTGTGTTTCCTCGTTCCTTCCACCTCACCCTCCCCTCAAACCCCACAACCCCCTCCCTCGCTATTCCTTCTCCCACCACTTGGTCCCACCGCTCTCGGTCTTGCCATTCTCGCCGGAAGATACGACGATGAGGTTTAACGACGAGATGGTCCTCGAACAGAGAGGCACGCCGTTCGCTCTCAGCGTACCAACGATGAAGGACGAGGATAAAGAAAGGACGAAAAAAAAAGGAAAAAAAAGTAAACGAGAGATGAAAGCGTTTCCTCATCCTCGCCTGTGCTTTGGTCTTGATTTGTGAAAAAACGTACAAAGGCATATACATCCCTCCTTCCCTCGGCCGGTTTTCATCCCGTGGCCAAGTTGGCGCCCGTTGAAACTCTCACGGGCCATGGGCAATACAATTATGCCGCTTACTACCATTCGTTTCGTCGTCGTCTTTTCGCTCTCTCGTTTTCCAACCCGAGCGAAGAGAGACGCTTCGCCATTTCTTAACAACGCCCGGCTTGACCTCCCGCTGGAAATTAAAGCCGGAAAGGTTTTAAATGGAGGCTGCGAAATTAAGAAGGACGTTCCCTCGCTTACACGCGGACATAACAGTTCTACTGATAGCGAGATGGTAACGGTATGGGCGTCGTCCACCCTGGCCCTTTCTTCCAAACACGCGACAGACATTTCTGTCCTTCTTGCTCGCGTTCTTTCACGAAAGCGCCGAGAGATAAGTATTTAAAAGCGAAAAAACGCTTATGTATATATATATATATATTTACAAGCAAAAACGCTTATATATATATATATATATATATATATATATAAGCGTTTTTTGCTTTTAAATATATATATGGATATATATATAAGCTAACGAGCATGCATCGTTTCATAGCGAGAATGGAGCGAAAGTCTAGGACGAGAGTGAAATAAATGTATAATAAGATTTTCCGGGCGGTACTAAAGTACTGTAAAATACTGCGGGCTCTCTTTCTCTCTTTCTTCGTTCCTTCCTCTTTCTCGGTTCTTTTCGAGCGCGCGAAATAAAAGACTAGTCGTCGTATTCGCTTTCATTTACGAATCTCGATCGAGCTGCCCGTATTATACTACGAAAAGATAAAAAAAAAAGAAAAAAAAAGAAATGTCAAATGAAATCTTCCCATCTCTCTACCGCCCGAGTTGACTGTGCTTTGACGAAGATAAATGCACTACGTATTTTTCAACACGGATCAAATTTAATAATCCTGGCAACAATTTTATTCGCGGTGATAATAAAAACGCGACGAATCATTGTTTTTTTTTTTATGAATATTTTACTAATTCTCATTCGTTTATTCAAATCTTATCAAAACGGAGTACTTGGTTGGAAATTGTTCATTTTGGTACAGACTTGGATCTTGCCCTCGAATAAATTTAAAGGTCATCGAGCAATCCCGTAAGTAATCCTAGTAAAGTCCTAAAGATTATCGAGTCTCGTTCCTCCTCCCAATCAGAAGAAGCGTATCGTGAAATATGTTTCTTTAACGCCCGTTCGTCGTTAGCCCGCATCGATTAGTCCGAAGTACTAAGTTCTCGGAGTTCGTACGAGAACGAGCGATTAAGTAAGGGAGCCTCGTAGCGTCGATCATTTCGAGTCTACGAGACCCGAGGCTCGAACTCACGACGATGCCCGTATGAAAAGCAACCTCTCATCATCTCATCGTGCCCTGTAACACACACACACACACACACACACACACACACACACACACACACATATATATATATATATATATATATATACATATAACTATTATGTATTACTCGTGCATGAAGTAATTTTACAGCGTGCGGAAAAGACACCGAGGTGATGCAATACAAGTATTGTACAAACGCATACACAAACACGCACATTAATATGTCTATATAAATGCAGACACCCGCGTGCTCACGTAAAGCGTGCGATGCAGTCAAGTATGCGGACACGATTTGTTATCGGGAGCCCCGCGGGGTTAAGCGTTTCCCAGAGGCGCGAGGACGTTCAACATCCGTTCAGCGGCAAAACAGAGGAGAAGCCTTCGTTATCCAAAAGATTCGAATAGATGCTGCGATGTTCGCTGTACGGGCGAGTCCCTCGTGTAACGTTCTCAACACTATTATATCTTCGATACATACTTATATATATATATATATATATATATATATATATATATATATATGTGTGTGTGTGTGTGTCTGTCGATGTGTGTGTGTATGTTTGTATATCTGTGTGTAATATACAGGAGTATGCGAACCTCGCAACCACCTTCAACCGCCACAAAACACCATCAGCGCAACTCGCTTGTCTTTACGAGCGCGTAACGATCGGTCAACCCTAAGAAGCACTACCGGAGATTAGTCATTGGTGGATACTTAGTGTCTGGTAGCGAGGCACCTATATCGTTCATTAGCTGCTCGGTTGCTTCCCCCTCTTATCTCCCATTACTGGTCCCACGGCGTCCCGCGCTGGCGCGCGCATCGCTGATGCTGGTCTTCGGCCCGCTCGTTGGCCGAGCGCATGCGCGCGCTACCCCGGGAATCGCACGTAACCGCGGCCGGCTAATTATCGCCGCGGTTATATACACTTACACATCAAGTAGCACGGTATATAACGTATAACAAGCCGTGGCTAAGTCGGACTCTCTGGTAAGCTTGTATGTACGCACTGTACCCAGAACTCCACCTCCCCCCTCCTCCTCCTCCTCCTCCCTATACTACACAGGCGCAACGTTAAGGTTCCTTACCGATGGCTATACGTGAACGCGATCGTTAATCGCCGTTTTTCGAGTTTTATCCTCGCGCCTCCGCAATCGCGTCGGTACTGACGTATGTGTGTTTGTGTATGTGTGCACACGCTAATCGAGGAAAAAACGCTCCATGGGAGATCTATATATATGTGTGTGTGTGTGTATGTGTAAAGGCGCGATGCAGTACGCGAGAGTCGCTACCGCGAATTGCTCGCACGCATAGAACCGATCTTTTCCCTTCTATACATATGTGTGTGTGTGTGTGTGTGTGTGTGTGTGTGTGTGTGTGTGTGTGTGTGTGTGTGTGTTTAATGTACGCCGGTGAGCCTTTGCCATTTTACTGTTAAAATCACTTACGGATAGGAAATAAGCCTTGAAGTTCCCGATTAGCCAGTTTACGCGATATTTTGCGTTATGAGCGTGAAATATTTCGATACCGGCGTCGGAGGAGAGATAAGGGCGAGGCGGGGGAGGGGGGGGGAAGGGTGATTCGGTTCATTCGCTGTTCATAATCGTTTTCATCTACCGTGTTTGATTTTCATGCACGTTTGTTTGGTTTTGTTTTTCTTTGTAATTGGAGATTGTTAACTCGATGCGAAATCGATAAATGTTTAGTTCATTGCGAAATCGTTGAAATAGCGGGAAATAGGGAGGAGAGCGGGGGATATCGAAGAATATTAAATTAGAGATAGATCGAACCTTACCTCTTATCGAATTTCCGGTACGAGATACGAAATTAATGGATTACAATTCGTGTTTTTCACCAGTTTTAGGCGAGTTCGCTCTCCAACATCGTTTTCCGACTTATCGCACCGATCTCGATTAATCGATACGGTGGTTTACGGAGACGAGATCGTTGTAACGAACCGTTATTGTTCCAGAGAGAACGATATTATCGTAATTAATTTATTCTCATTAGAACGGTGGGAATTGCATTAATTGCAAAATTTATTGGAAAATGATTCGCGTTTCGGTCCAGAATAATCCTCACGCCCCTTATTTTCATCCCTTAATTTTCGTTTTACTGTTTCGAATCTCTCGAAACGGACACGCCTGATGGGAATTGAGTTTTGTTAGAGTAGAAACGTCCGCCACAACGCGCGTAGGGATAATAAATACGTGAGAAACCGAATGATAAAAGCTCTTCACCGGTCGTTTCCATCTAGCTCTTCGAACTACTCGCGCTCGGTCATTCCTGTTATTTCGTTCTCATAGACGTAGCAGGTACCTGGACAAGCTGCGTGCGTTGAATATATATCGCTCTTGGCGCATCTGCTTGTTTACGCTGGATATGCACTACGCCATGGTAGTTATACCATCGCGTCGCCGCGGCGCGAAATACGTTTTCACCGCGCATAGTTACCGTCGGCAATCTTGCGAAAGCGTGAGAATATATTCGTTGATGAATTGACGGTAACTGGCAAGCGTACTGGGAAGTTACGAAGACGAACGAGCGAGGATGAAAACACTCGTGAATTTTTCGAATTTCGACGACGTCGCCAACGACGAAGTTATTAGACTTTTCGCGAGACGATATGGAAGACCAAAGGACGTTCGACCGAGATAGAACGAAAGAAGAGGAAGAAAGTAGAAAGAGTGAGGGATGAAGGTAAGGGAGGAAAGGGGAGGATTGAAACGAACAAAAATATAATTTCCGGTCTGGAGGAAGAGACCCGAAGACGGCGAACTTGCGCCAGAATTTCGTCCCTTTATTACTCCTGAGAGATATCGAAGTGGGAGGGTGAACCGAGCGCATTATCCACTCTTAACTCACCCCCCCTGGTGTGTATAGACTACATATACAGGGTGAATTTCATAAGATGTAACAGTCTTTATTTTAAGGTAGATGAGATCACTACGAACAAAAGTTGCAAATGTACATGACGGATATTTGTAATAGTTTACGAAATATACATTTTTAAAGTTTGTCCAATCAGGACGCGCTGAGAAGCGTTGGAGCCGCCCACTCCCCGACCTAACAGCCAATGCCCGACAAATAAAAATGACTGCGTTATAATATAATAAATAAAATGACCTGCTCTAAATTTTCCAACCCCAAATGTAACGCCCTACTCGGTGCTATCTCTATGGCTAGGGCGAGAGTGGGCGGCGCCAAGGCATCTCAGTGCGCTCTGATTGTACCAACTTAAAAAAAAATATATCTCGTAAACTATTCAAAATAACCCAAATGTATATTTGCAAGTTTTGTTTGTAATGATCCCATCTACCTTAATATAAAGTTTATTACACCTTATGAAATTCACCCTGTATATATATTGTATGAAGTAAAACGAGAGTCAGGGAGGCGAACGTTATACGTGCGCGGTTCATATGCATATCTACTTAGGCCATGGCCGCGCGACTCCGGCAGCTATCGGCGCTAGACGTATATATATATATACATATGCGTATATACTCTCACCACTCTCGCTGTTGCGGCCTGCAATCCCGGCGATGCTCACGGCATCACGAGCGATGATTCGAACCGCGCGCGGCTCGAGCTATGCGCTCACCGCTTGCCGAGAACGAGTGCAACGACTTTATCGCCTCGCGGAAATTATTAATTCAATGACGACCGGGAAATAATCCGGCTTCCTTATAGCCCCGAGGATGCTTCGACTCTCATCGAGAAGCTTCAACTATACGCTTTACCGCGCGTTCTTAATATAAGACACATTTTTGCGATAAACGGTAGAGTTTGAAAAAATGGGCGTTTCTCGATTTAATTGAAACGGGGTGGCGATTTAAGGGATAATCCCCCGTTGAGAGAGCTATAAAGGATATTTCGGTAGAGAAACGATTGGGTCGTTACAATAAAATTTAAAGATACGTTGAATGAACACGGATCGAGAGAATGTCGCTAGTTCCAATTTGAAGGTGACAATTTAAGGGATGATATGCCACCCCTGTAATCGTTTCAAAAAATAATTCGTACTCAAATCTATCAGATTGTGTTTATTAAATTTACAACGATATTGAGGCTACTCTACATATAAACAAAAACAATATGAATATCATCGATGTTTTCCACCCTCGTGACATAATCGCTAGATCATTGTCATTATTGAAATAATCAGCAGGTATCGACCAGACGAGTCCACATATGGTTTCGCAACGACATATCGGACATGTACGATACACGATTTAATATTCATCCCGTTGACTCGATACCCCGGTGATTGCAAACGAGCGATCTTTCACCCCCCACCCTTATCCCTCGATGATCCCTCTGCCCTTATTATACGATATTCTCCAAATTGCTCTCCTAGACCACAGGTATAGGAAGTCTGTCGGTAAATGAGTGTGCACGATGCAACGGGACGGGAAGAGAGGATAAACAATCTCTACCCCTCCCCTATCAACCCACCCCCTATTCGCCGTACCTTATACGCCCATTACCTCCAGCGTTCCTGCTGTTCATTGGATTCTATCCGGGATTCTGGTGTCTCGTTATATACCTCGATCCCTGGGTAAAATGCCGATGTGGCAATATCGCTCCTGGTGTATTTTGTAATTACAACGCGAATACGGTTACGGTAGATTAGAGGGCGAATCAGCGCATTCAATTAACGTTTACTAGTGTACAACCAAAAGTGCATAAGAGAGAGTGAGATAGATAACTAGATATATAGCGAGAGAGACAGACAGACAGACAGACAGGCAGACAGATGGAGAGATAGACAGAGAGAGGGAGACCGAGAATGAGGGGGGGGGGCAGTGGGGTGGAGTGGAGAGTTTCACCGACGATGAGTCGTCACCCCTCTCTCTTTCACCAGATATCCACTCCGACCATATATTCCCTCATCGTTCAAATTAACGTGCAAGGCAAAATCGAATTCTACCGGCGCGAAACGATATTACAACCAATGATTCCAAGCACGCCGATCTCGCGAAAGCTGCCGATTAAAATAAGAGTGCCCCGTGAATTTATTCGGCGATACCGTGGCACGCCGCGTTACATGCACGCCTCTCTCTCTTTCTCTCTCTCTCTCTCTCTCAATCTATTTCATTCCTGTTGCGTTCATCCCTATCGTGTCATATATATATATATATATATATATATATATATATATATATATATATATCGACATTACGTATCGAGTATGGAAGATTCCATTAGATATATCGATGGGCGCGATATGCGTGTACGTAGCGGCCAAGTTCGATGGTTATCGCGCGGTTAACCTCAAAATTGGAACGCGCACACTCGGGTCTGTACGCACCCCCGGGGGTTAACCGCATCAGCGCCTAAAATCCGCGTGATGCGTCACGCCATCGTGAATATTTGGGACGTGAATCCCTATATCTTTCATGGACGTTATTAACGATAATGTCGCAGCGTGAAACTGCTCGGGCAATTCACGGACGAACGCGGACGTGGATGGATTTGACCGCTGGCTGTTCGCGTTACAGGGTGGTTTGATAGTCGGCGATATTTTTATTTTTTTTCTATTTTAGGAATGGGGGAAGAGGAGGGTGTGTGCATTGTGCTCGAACCATGGATGACATGGAGGAAATTGCAACGTAGGTCGTTCGAGGACGAAGGAATTCCGGTTCACCCCTAAATACGAGCTTGTCCCGTTCACTCGGTCATCGAGGGGGTTGGTTTCACGGAATGAAGACAAATCCGATTCGATTAAGTATTCTTATCTTCGTGATAAAAATAATTATTTAGAAAAATTTTATTTCGTCCTTGGACTCGAATTAAATGCAATTTTTATTCGACAGTAGAAGTTTCGTTACGAGACCCTTGAACGGTTCGTAAATAAGAGAAGAGAGGTAAAGAAGGAGTTTACGATAAATTGCATCATGAAAAGGACGAGAAGGTGGGAGTAATAGAAAACGTCGAACGTCTATCGTCGATGCTACGCGGGAGGATCGATCAGATTTATTCGCATCGAAAATTTCCCACTCCGCGTCTCGCATCCCCGACAGTTTTCTTTTCCTACCGTCTATTCCATCACGGGAATCGTACGGAAAGTGTGATGGAATACAGATAATATACATGCAAGGAAAGAGGATAGAAGATTTATTGTACATATTCTCCTTCTCTCTCTTTCTCTCTCTCTCTCTCTCTCTCTCTCTCTCTCTCT
>JAPYZU010018384.1:0-10239 GCA_030523005.1 Tryphoninae sp. B BG-2022a | reverse complement strand
GATTCCTAACCTGCGATTCCCAGCGATTTTTAGCTATTCCTAACCTGCGATTTCCAGCGATTTTTAGCGATTCTTAACCTACGATTTCCAGCAATTTTTAGCGATTCCTAGCCTTTTGTGGAATGAACTGGTTCACTGATTTCTCAAGTGAGCAGCCCCTTCCATCCTCACATTTTTGAGACTCGTTACTCAGAAAAGTTTCAAATAAAACAGATTTTGTAACCAAAGTTTTTAAAATAGCTTATCACTTATAAAAATATGCAATGACAAATACGAGTCTCCATTTTTTAAATTCAAGACAATCTTGACACGACCTTGGAGACGACACAATCCAAGATGTAAACACCCTCGTATTTAAACAGGGAGCATACGTCGTGGAACGCCTCGGGAAAGCTTCCGGGGAAAGTCCAACAAGAAAATATAATCTTATATAGAAACCGTCGCGTGCTTGAGTACGCGAGCTTATATGCCATAATGAAGTTCGTGCTTCAAATCTGAAATCAGAAGGAACCTCGTGTGACCGGGAACGTGAGAGGTTCGTGAATACGCCACGACACAAATAATACATCAACTCTACGATCGCTTTTCCGTGTTCCCGGTAGCAGAATAATCGAGCGTGTGTCCTCGATTCGTATTTCATTTCGCAAACAAAACGTGTTCTTTTTCTTTGTGTTTTCATCGCGCGTCGAACGTATACAAAAAAAAACCGACACAAGAATAATATTAATTAAATCCAGTTGACGAATTGTCATCGCATGTTAATTAGGAGAATGTTGTACGAACTCGTTATTATGATTATTATTATTTTCTTTTTTTTTGTTTCTTTTTTTTCCCACAAAACGAGCCTTTCCATATTCCACGATTTTGTAAATAAAGTGTCGAGTCTCGTCGAGTACCCGCCGAGTCTAGTTATACGTTTGGCGACGGGAGTGTCACGTGAAAAAGTATTGTTGTACGAAAAGTCTCGTACAATTTGAGGATATAACGAGGAGTCGCTGTGTAGCGTTTACGTATACGTGTGCACGACCAGAGGATTTTCATAACGAGGTGTGTTTTACGGGAACCGCATATATCAACTCCGTTTCGTATACACTGGAAAGCTGTTCCGGGGGACAGAGAGCTTCGATGAAAAAGGGAGGGAACAACAAGGAAAAAGAAAAAGCGTTTCGTCGTGGTCGCTACGTACGGATCAGGCGACATTCGTGGTTGAAAATACCGATGAAAATTAATAATACGATAAAATAATTGTAGGTCAATTTCATAAGATATTTCTTTTTTTTATGTAAACAACATTCTTTTGTTTCTTTTTTTTGGGGGGAAAAGAAACTTTGTCCTTCTCATGTATAATCAAAAAATTCAATTTTATTTGAATCGATATAATTTCGATTCTTGTTCAATTTTTGATTTGGAAATTATTCTTAATCGAAATACGATTGTTTAGTTTTATTCGATTTTTTCAAGATTTAAAATATCAACGGTTCGTTTTGTTTTTGTTTTTTTTTTCAGTTGTTTCTCTTTGGATAAAATATTGGCGGATTTCAATGTGAATATTTCTTTTTTGATGCAAATATTTTTTTGGTTTTTTTTTTGGGAAAAAGAAACTTTTCCCTCCCGATGTATGATAAAACATTTCAGTTTTATTTGAATCGAGATAATTTCGATTCTTGTACAATTTTTGATTTGGAAATTATTCTTAATCGAAATACGATTGTTTAGTTTTATTTGATTTTTTCAAGATTTAAAAAATCAACGGTTCGTTTTGTTTTTGTTTTTTCAATTATTTCCCTTTGGATAAAATACTGTCGAATTTCAACGCGAATGTTTCTTTTTTCATGTAAACTTTTTATTGTTTTTCTTTTTTGGGAAAAATAAACTTTTTCCTCCCATACAATTTTTTAGTTTTATTCAATTTTTTCGAAATTTTAAAAATCGATCGACCGTTTTGTTTTAATTTCTTCAATTGTTCCCTTTCGATAAAATCGTCGAATTTCAATGCGAATATTTCATTTTTGATGTAAACATTTTATTGTTTTTCTTTTTTGGGAAAAAATAAACTTTTTTCTCCCGATGTATGATGAAAAGATTTAGTTTCACGTGAATCGATGTAATTTCGATTCTTGATGAATTTTTGATTGGAAAATTATTCTTAATCAAACTAGGATTGTTTAGGCTTAAAAATGGCTGGCTGATATAATTATTCAATTTTTCGACATTTCAAAAATCCGCGGATCATTTTATTTTAATTTCTTTAATTGTTTTCCTTCGGCCTAAAATATTAGTGGATTCCAATGAGAATTTACATACCGTGGCGAATGCAACGTCGTCCCCTGGATCACCGCGCCAGCTCGTGAAAAGCTAGTAGTAAAATTCTAATCGTTATACCCGAAGCAAGCCTACAATAATTTAAAATTTCGATAATCGATCGTTTTTCAGAAAACGATCGTAAATTATGAAAAATCATCTTACCTAAATTTTTCTTCAAGTTCCCCGGATCTTATCTGATTTAAAAATTGTCGATACAACACAAATATAATATGATCGTTCCTTATTTTGAAATGATTAATTTATCAAAAATAGAAAATACTGGAATAACTTCCTAAATATTGATTCGTAGAAAAGAAAAAATCTAAAAACAAATTAATCGCGAAATAATGAAACTTAATTGGAAAGAAAAAGAAGAGATCGCGTTAACGATTTATCCAAACGGATGGTCCATATCCGGTTGACCGAGGATAAACTGACCGGAAAGAACGAGGGGTTGGGAAGAGAAAGTAAGAACGATAAAAAAAAAGAATAAAATGGGTGAGAATAAGAGTGAAGAACGATAGCACACTAACCCTCTGAAATCTCGGTTGGGAGGGTTGACGCGTCGTTCTGTCCGTGTTGGGGGAGCGCGTGGCGCGCGTCCACTATCAATTTATCGCCCTGCGGAACTCTCCCTCTCTCGCGCTCGGTTTAGCTCGTTCTCGACTTTCGCTCTTCTCGGACTTGGTTCCCTCGCTTTTTCTTCTTTTCTCCTCATTCTCGGGACGATTCTCGTCTCTCGGTCTCTCGTTGGTCGTACACCCTCGCTCCCGCGTCGCTATATAACCATATCTCTCGGGCAGTTCTTCCCGTCGATGCCCCGAGAGATGCTGGCGAGAGAGAGAGAGAGAGGGAGAGAGAGAGAGAGAGAGAGAGAGAGAGAGAGAGAGAGAGAGAGAGAGAGAGAGAGAGGAGGTGGAGGAGGAAAGAAAGGACGAACGGACGAAGTGAACTGGTAGGAGCCGTGACCAGGACCATGACCAGCGCAATTCTAGCCGATGGTCAGTTCCGCAGCTTTATGTTGAGACCCTCAAACACCTAAAACTAAATTAAAAAATATAAAAATAACGAATAAAATGAGATAGACACTGGATAAACGTTTCCTTTTTTTATCAAAATTTCTTTCGTTGCACAACCTGGCTAATTAAATAATTGCACATACTCGTTAGCTAGATTTACCATAATCCTAAACCAGGACAGCCCTAAACAAGGACAGCCCTAAACCAGGACAGGACTAGACGCAGGTCAAAAAAGAAACAAATGTACGAAAACATTTTGAAAGTTGACTTATTTTTAGAGATACGCTCCAGAAATTTCAACAACCAGCATACCAAAGCTTCCTCCTCAACGTCACTTGCCCTCAACTTTCCTAATTTCGCGCCGAATTTTGTTTTCCGGTCGAAGAGTTCAAATCTCGTACGCTGTGTATATTGCCTCATACGGCAGGTCCCATACACCATACGGCAGGTCTCATACACCTAATTCTCATACACCGAGTTCGCATTGAGTTCGTATAGGTACGAGGCTGGGCAACATGGAAAAACAACTGGGACGAATTGCCCAACCGGTCAGGACGCCGGCTCAAGGTCAAAACTGGAACAATCCCGGTTTAACCGGGACGTATGATAAGCCTACCCGACTTGGAATTTGTACTGCTAGAGCCTATTTCCTTTGTAATGCACAAGCCGCCAGTTTCCGCTTAATGCCAACGAGCCAGCTCCAGCTTGAATCTGAAGGCATTACAAACTCTCTGGGATTCCGCTCTCGATACCAACTCCTGCCCTACGAAGTTATGGGAGTGTCCATGGATCCTCTAACACCCTCCGCTCAATCAGAATGAAAAGTTTCTGCCATTTTTGGAAAATCTACAAGGGCAGCGTATATACCATCTAGGAGGAGGAGTTAGTCACTCCAGAAATCATTGAACCATTTCATCCGAGATCAGATTGAGAATCACTCAAAATCGCTGGAAATCGTTGGAAATCGCAGGAAATCGCTCAAGTCCAATGATTATTCCTGAGTTCCTTGTGATTTCTTCAAATGTATGGGAAATCATTGGGAATTATAAAGAAATCGCGTGATTTCGGGAATGACTGGCCATCGCTCATCCCCCTCCAAGCGAGTAAGCATTTATCAAAGTTTTTCTATGGACAGTCCAGAAATCATCGATTTCTGAAATTCGGGAATCGCTGGAAATCATTGGAATTGGGAGAAATCAGGTGAAATCGCAGATTATCTTATCGATTCAGAAATCACGGGAATCGCAGTGGAAATCGTAAGGAATCGATTCCTTTTGGGAATCGTCGTGCCACCGAATCTGCGAGTGATCAACCCCTCAGTCCAGTAAGTTAGATGCTCGCCCCGATCCTCACCACTCTCCTCGATGTCGTCTATTCCCAATCTCTCAAAACAATTCGACTCGGGCACCCTTACCACAATAGGAAAGATCTGTTAATTTTTCCATCACCGCGAATTTTTCGATCTGAAATACAAAGTTCCAGGAAGTATCCTGCCAGGAAAGGAGGGCTGTGTTCAAGGACATGTAAAAAACGTGGACGACGATAACGAATATGTTCTTGAACAGTCTCGAAATGCAGAGGGTTATTAAAAACTCTCTGCGATGGAGAGCAAGGAAAGTAGTGGGGATGTAAATGTTGGTAAAGGGTTGAAAAGTCATGTACATAGGCGAGAGAGCGGCAATAAAATCAAGCATCGAGACTACAACCCTTCCGCCCTCGGAGTTCTCGGTGCGGAGGAGAGACTCCCGGCAATCTCTCGTTTTCGCGCTCTTCATCTCTTCGTTTTCCGGAGAGTTTCCTCTCGAGTATATACACACACTCACACGCATACGCATCCGCGCGCACATACACGTGTCTACGCTTACGGAGACTATTTCATACGGGGTTGAGGATTGCGAGATCTCTCGGTCCGCTATTCGCCAATTAATTCTCACGTACACGTTAAATTGTAATTAAGCATATGGATCCAAGAATAATTCACGAGAGACGTAAAGTTTTCACGAACAAAAAAAAAGCCCTCGCGTTTTGTCTCATTTGATACAATCGTTTGTTCGATGCTTATTTTATCTTCCATTTTGTTTTGTTTTTTATTTGTTTGTTTATATTTTCTTTCATTCTTGTCAAATTTATTATTCTTCTTTCAGGTTCTCGTTTAAATCGTCGATAAAACGAAAGAAAAATAAAAGCATCGCGTTCGTGCAAGCTTCGGTAACACACAATTTTTATTCCGGCATGTGAAACGGGTAGTCGATTAGGCCAATATTCATAGTCGTGAGGAATACGAGAGCTTCTTTTTAAATGACTACCGGGCCTTGGATCCTCGGTGCTTGATCCTTACGTCGCGAAAGAAGACCTCTATAAATGCCCCTAATGTACCTAAGGGTTACGAGGTCGTAACTCTGTTGGAAATAGTGTATTACGGAATTGCGGTAAAATCGGCAACGTCTTGTAACAACAATACGTACCAGTACAATAATTTATATATATTATGCATTATTATAGTGTTATATTAGGTATATAATAATAATATAATAATAATAATAATAATAATAATAATAAATAATAATATATTATGATTATGTTATTATATTATATTATGTATATATTAATATAATATAATATAATAATATAATAATATATTATATATTATGTACTAATATAGTAATATACTAATATATTATACAGTATATACTAACATGCTAATATATATATATATATATATATATATATATATATAAAATATTATTATTAAATTATAATTTATTATATTATATTACAATATATTAATAATAATTGAATATATTATAAGATATTATTATTATAGATATATATGTTTATAAAATATTTTCTATCAGACAAAACTCATTATTTATTAATCGAACGTACCACGTGTCGGTGCTTCTCTCTGAATATGAAAATTTTGTTTATCGATCTCGCGTTGCGAGTAAATGGAAAAAATGAACGAAGTTATTTTATATTAATACGTTATAATTTCGCTAACGTTAATATTTTCATTGTACTTTTATTTATTCGAATGCATGGCTGGTTCGTCGAGTTTCGTTTCCACGAGAAGACAGCGAACGGAAAGAACGAAACGGCGAGGGGTTGGTTGGTGAACGCCAAGGGTGGTTTTTGACGATGAGAGGCGATGGAGGGGTGCAGATGGTGGAGGAGGAGGGGGTCGACTGGGGGTGGATAGGCTCGCTGGTTGCTCGAAGAAAATTAAGCACAGCCTGGTAATTTGAGGTATTGATTTTTATAGTCTCTCGGCAGGCATATATTAGAAGGCTGCTGCTCCTCCTCTCTCTTTTTCCCTTACTCACTCTCTCTCTCTCTCACTCTCTCTCTTTCTCCTCCTCGCTCTTAGACATCGTAAAATTCTCGCTCTTTTTCTCTCTAACGTCGATTCACAGGCCCAACGTTCTTCGGGGAGAGGGGTGAGGCATCGCGGAGTACCCCGCGCGCGCACACCAGTCTGGGCCAAGAAACTGTCTCTCTGTCTATCTGTCTGTCTCACTCTCTCACTCTCTCACTCTCGATTTCTCTCTCTCTCTCTCTCTGTCTCTCGCGGGCTCGGGTTGAAAGCGAAGGCACGAACGAGGCAGTGCCTGGCGATCAGCCTGCACCCTCTCTCGCGCGTCACCCCCTTACCACCCTTAGCGACTAGCCAGGCAGTACTCTTTCCTCCCCCGTTTACTTCGCGCGTTCTGCTTTATTTTTGTATGTTTTTCTTTAGCTTCATTTTTCATCCTTCTCTCCTCCACCCATTCTCCTCTTTCCACGTTTCTTACCTTATCACAAAAAAAAAAAAAGAAACAAAATATAATCGTAACGCACGGGAGATTAGCACAAAATTTCACAAATTACCGCAATGATTAATTACGCTTAATTAATTTTATTTATTTACTTTTTATCTAATTCTCATTAAACGAACGATTATTAGTTTTCTCTATGAAATTTTTGTGCGGAAGCGACTTTTCTTAATAACAAAAAAAAAATTTATACGATCGTTTTAGTTTATCGTTTTTTTTCCCTCAAATTACTTGCTCCCTATTCCCAGTTACGTTTCGTCGTAATCTAACGTCGATCGTAACGATCGCGCCAAAATGTTTATTTTTTGTATTCACCCCCCCCCCCCCTGGCCCACCGACGATTTCGTAAGATAAACGATCTAGTGAATGCGAATTAGAATACATGGTAGAAGGAGGTGACGTCTGGCCCTTCTCCTTCTCGTTATTATGCATATATACGTACGAATATATGTTGTCTATATGTGTGTATATATATATATGAGTTCGTACACGGGCCAGGAGAGAGCGCAAGATAGGAAAGAGCGAGAGAGGTAGAACGAATATAAAATCGAGAAGGATAGAGAGCGCGAGACTTTCGGCGGATAAATTGTTGGCTAACACGAGAAGGGAACAGGGGGAGGGGAGGGGAGTGAGAAAGCACGAGGTGGATTTGTTCCTCGGGCAGGGAAGCCGGGAGAGAGTTAAATAACGAAAAAAGAAAGAGAGAAAAAACAAAGAGCGTAAAAAAAAGAGGAAAAAAAGTGAAAAAAAGTTTACTTATCGATCCTGGCGCGTCACGCACGTGACGACTCCTCCACCTACGAAAAAACTTTCTGTTCCTACTTCTCTCTGTCTCTTTTGTTTTTCGTTCCCTCCTTCTTTTTTTTTACCTTTCTCCTTCCGCCCCTTTCCCTCCGTGCATTATCACAAAATCTAACTGATACGAGTCGTATGCGTAAAAATATGTAAGTTTGTATTTCGTTAGACATTTGGATATTACAATATATAGTTTTCGCCCTTGTCATTGGGGTACATCTCGTTCGTCCTTGAAAAGTGAGCAAAGATTCAATAAGATTGTAATTCTCGTTTATTTTTCGAAATATCAAACTTTTAAAATGTCCCATTTGTCGCATTTTCTAATGAAAAATGTTCGTATTAAGGAGATTCGACATATTGCAGCGTTAAAAAATGCATTTTTAAATTTTCTTTCTGAAAGTACATACTTTTTTTTATATATGCTTCAAATTTCATGAAATTCTGAGGGGTGGAAGTATGTTAAATAATTTGTTTACTTTAGCGTCTCAATTCATTAGAAATTCAAACTTTTTTCAGAACATCGTGTCTCTTGAAAAGTTGTTTTTTCACCTGCAATTTACCTTTTCTCGAAATCTACCCATCGTATCAGCATATTTTTTTCGACGTAACCAGTACATCCAAACGAAGGACGTGTCGGGCCATTTTTTTGACAAAACGATTCAGACCCGAGAAAAATATATTTGAAGGTAAAAAAACGTGGTAAAAAATTTTAACAAAATTTTAAAACGATGTCAAAAAATTCTGAAACAAAACATCCAAAAAATTGCTCGACACATTGTTTATAACACTTTAATATACACGCACAACAAAAATGGTCAAAATCACACGTCCCCTTCCTGAGAAAAGTTACATTGAAATTAGACATTTCTTCGAGCCAAAATTTGTCAACTTTCACCTGGTCCCAAAATTGATCTATTTTGAATATCCTCAAAAACCCTACCCACAATCATCAATAAAATCATTCTAAACAAAACTAAAAAAAAACATCGAAAAATGTCGTATAGTTTCGAAGAAATCTCAATTCTAAGCGACGAAGATCAGATCTGAGTTTTCAAATATGTCAGGCATCCCCTACCCTCTCTCTCGTCACCTACTTTCTTGCCCTTGCTAATTCGACCACGATTTCAACCCTCAGGGAATCGTTCGAGCTTGGAACGGACAAATCGGTCTCCACGCCTTCGAGGGTTTGTTATTTTCCAGAACCGAGACCAAATCTATCAATAACACAGGTAAAGCTCCCCCCCCCCCACTCCCTCCTTCGCCCTTCCCCCTTCCTACCCCATGTTTATTCATCATCGTTACATAGAATATAATGGATTATTATATCTTTTATGTATACGAATATTATCGCTAGAACGCTATACATAATAGGCACAGAGGATCATCAAGTACGTCATCGCTGAGAATGTTTGGACCAGTTTCAGAGAGATGTGTAACGGGCGCGTTTTATGAGACTCTCTCTCTCTCTCTCTCTCTCTCTCTCTCTCTCTCTCTCTCTCTCTCTCTCTCTCTCTCTCTCTCTCTCTCTCTCTCTCTGTGTGTTTTTTCCTTAATGCAATCACCGTAAATTATTCCATTCTCGCTCATGACGTCATCGGCGAATTTTGAAATAACAATACCACACTCAAATTTTCGCGACGATTCGGACCGCCGAATTTTCAAACCGACTGCCAAGAGGGCGAAACGAAGAGAGATGGAGAGTCTGGATTTGACTCGTCGATAATGTAATGGACGCGATCGCGGTTGTTTCTCTTGTTACGAATATGCGTCTTTGTAATCGAGAAGCGGGAGAGTGTACGTCCCATTATCGTGTCGGATATGTAAAATTAGTATAAATTGTGCGCGGATAATTTCGTTACGAAAGGTTGATAAATTTGCGATTTATCACAATCATAAACGCGCCATCCGTCATTGTTCCGAAGTGTCTCGACCGAGGAGTTTTTGTATATCCATTCGTCATACAGAATTTGGGGTACGATAAAGTTCACGAAAAAGAGCGCGTCACTATATCTACGATAGAGCAATATGGAATAAACGAATACAATCGCATGAGCACGTTATGATTAATTATCAACAAATTTTGGTAGGAAAGAGCATCGCTTTCGTAGCAATATCGATTGGCTAAATGACTTATGTAAAAAATATCAATGAATCCTTAAAAATGGAATAATTAGGTAAAGAATTTTAATTGCGCTTTTTTTTAAATTTCATTTTTATTCTTAATTCTGTTTGTGCTCTTCTTGAGGCAATAGCTCACCGTTATATAATATATTCTCTATTATATATATATATATATATATATATATATA
>JAPYZU010015671.1:0-10261 GCA_030523005.1 Tryphoninae sp. B BG-2022a | reverse complement strand
AATTGATTCGTTTGTTCCAAATTATTGAATAAAATTCGATTCGTTCTTATCTCGTTTACTCATTAATAATTTTTGTTTATCCCAGTTCGTTGATTTTCAATAATTATAATAATTGCGTAGAAAAGAAATTTAATTATATACACGACCGAATTCTACGACACTTCTAAAAAATATTCGCAAAAGACAAAAATACGCGAAAATCATTCGATTGTCTATTAATAAAAAGAACAAGAAAAACGAGGATAGTTATACGTTGGACCATAAAAAATGAAAGTGATGATTCTCTTCAGTCTAATCTTTTTAAAAGCCATTTTAAGCCTCGCCGATTATATATGTATATTTTTCCACCCATCATCCCTGCGACCAATTTAAATTGGTCGACTCGGTAGCGTCCGAGGAGAAAACGAAGTAACAAGCGGGTCGTTCGCAAAGTCCAGATCGCCCACGCAAAATGCGAGAACCACGTCCCTGACGAAGATGCTTGCGAGAAATAAAGTTAAAAAAAAATGAAAATATGTAAAAGAGGAGAAAAAAAAAGTTGGGAGCGTTCTAGAGATGTCAACAAATGTCTGTTATACACTCGCCTCTGGACACCACCCCGAGAAAACTTAAATAGATAATGTCGCGCAATTTCGCGAGGCCGAAGTGAGAAGAAGCAGACGATTCCAAGATATTGTTCCCCTTTTCGCGATTCGAGCGTTATAACTCACGAATAAAATTGCTCGTTCCAAGCTACGATAACATCTGGAACTCCGGCGAAATCCGGCTTGATTTCAATCTCGAATCTCACTTGTTACGTTTTATCTTCTATCCGAACCGAATATATAGATTTTGTATTTATTTATTTCTTTTATTTTTGTATAAAGTTGGATAACGGGAGAAAGATTGCCGTATCAATCAAGCAAAAAATTACTCTGCCCAACGAAATGTTAAAAATTCCGAAGAGTCTTGGAATATAAAAATAGTCGACGATACAAATAATATTTTTAGAAGGAAAAAGGTAATTTTCGTCACGGATTCTTGGATGAATTTTATTCGATAAAGCGGAAAGTATTAATCTCAAAATCGAAAGTTTTATTTTTGTCGATGAATTTCACGATTGGAATTGTTATACGATTTTATTGGAAGGGAGAAGAATTTTCGAGTTGGAAAGTTTGTCGATCTGTGATAATAATGCATTTTATTTGCGCGTGTATCGGAAAATTGTTCGCGCGAATTACGCGCTTCGCGTGTTTGCGCAAGAAAACGAGGGAGTTGTATCACACCTGTCGTCTCGTTGATCGCACCGTAAAATGCGTAGGCGCGTGAGGTTTCTCCTTGCGAAGAAACACAACGAGAAGGACTGCGCGACACGAAAGCGACGTGTATGTTTGAAAAGCAACTTTTCCAACGAGATCGAGACTGTCACGGGTGATGAACGAGAATCGCGAGGACAAACTCGGGATATAGTTCGATATCGCCTAACGATGATGAGATGAGAATTGCGAAGGAATTGAAAGAAACTCCGTCGTCAAGAAATTCTATTTTTCTCGATTAATCGAAATTGCGACTATAATTTTTCAATATTTCAATATCTATCGAATCTCGTATCGCAATTAAAAATTCTGTTCAAAATAATTAAAGCGGAATAAAAAAGATTTGATATCAAATATAATTTTATCAAATATCGAAATTCAAATATGAAAAACAACGTTAATAAGTTTAACCGAGGTCAAAGACGTTTGATTAAAAAATTGATTAATTAATTGATGATTACTCGAGTCGTAATCGATATTTTTAAATAAAAATTATTATTCTTTTATATCGAAGATAACGCTCGATCCTGAGTCATCAACGCCCACGTGGAATTACGAATTTCAAAGAGGTTAATCTTGTAGACGAAAAAAATAAACAAATAAATAAGAGTTATGAGAGATTAAACTGTAGCGCGTAGGGTTTCCGATAGACCAATGGCGATGGCCACGAGAGATGTTCGCGAACGATATTACGAGAATGTGAAGGCCGTCAAACTCGTGTGCATTGTATTTTTCGACTCGCGATCTTTCGAGGGAATTATTTATGTCCCTAGCAGCTAAATGGGTCACTCTCGGTGTTAACGACTGTTTCATTAATATGTACCAAAACTCGTGTACTATTTGTCTCGTCCCACTGTATATTACTCTTTCGTTAGCTGACTGAATGCGAAAGAAAGAATGCGAGAGAAACGAAGCTAATATGCTGGGAGTATCGTAATATTTGCAAGGACCATGCGATATTTCATATTTTCATCGGAATATAAGAAAATGAGAATCTCATTGCCGAGACCTTTCGTCTCTCTTTCAGAGCTAATCCATCAACGCTTCAAACTGCATCGCGGTTTTCATAATCCATCTGCGCGATTGCACGAGACAGCTGTCTCGTGGATGTGAAGACACGAAATGGACCAACGACCTTCGGGCGAGTATCGTTCCGATAATCACCGTAAGATGTTTCATATTCGTCTTGTGAACCTGTCGGTTGGTTTTGTGGTTTTCAAGATGTACGAAGCTCGTAATGGTTGATATACTAATATTCGTGCAACCGCGGGGCCCACTGGATCGTTCAAGGACACCTGTATCTCCTCACTTTCTAACTGGAACGACCCACGCTACGCGAGATCACGATTATTACTCCCTTTCTCGACGTCGTGGTGACTCTCGTATCATCGAGCCGGATATCTTTTGACGCTTGACTCACCATTTTGTTGGTCAAAGGTGGCGGAAATTAAGTAAAAACGCTTTTGTTCGCTTACCTGTAACAAAAATAAGACAAAAGTATGGTTAGTTATGTTCGCCATTTTGTTTTGTAGAGACAACGCTCATTTTGTTTTATACAGAAAATTGTCATTTTGGTGTATGAGAACAACGGCCATTTTGATAAATAAGAAGAACGGCTATTTTGGTACAAGAGAACGCCAATTTTTGGTACATAAGGAAAACGGCCATTTTGGTACATAAAAAAAACAACCATTTTGATACATAAGGAGAATGCCAATTTTGGGACATGAGGAGAACGGCCATTTTGGTGCATAAGAAAAACAGCTAAGTATTTTGATACATAAGAAACGGCCATTTTGGTAAATAAGAAGAACGGCTATTTTGGTACATAAGAAAAAAGGCCATTTTGGTACAGAAGAAAAACGGCCATTTTGGTACACAAGTAGAACGGCCATATTGGTACATGAAGAGTTATGTACCATTTTGGTACATAACGAGAACGACCATTATCTTTCGTCGCGAGAACGAACATTTTATTCCGTAGGAAGAACGACCATTTTATTAAATAGAGGAAAACTGCCATTTTGTCTCGTACCAATCATTTTGACTCGTATGCCTATATATGCGTTTAACGATGCGCGTAAAGCTTATAAAGTACCATCGCCCGTCTCATTGTCGACACGAAAGCGCGTTGAAAATATTTCTATAGGCATATTCGTATAGAACGAGGTAATAAGCATTGTGCGTGACGGACAAGCGTGACCACAGGCGCATAAAGCAACGATGCACCGAACTCTTGCATAACCATTGTTATTTATCTTGTCGAGAATCACCAAAGTATTTTCACGTTAAAATAATAACAGCCTGTCTGGCAAATGTCCGGGGGCACAATTGAAACCCGCCACACGCGGCCCGAGAGAGTCGTCCGAGACACCTGCCGTTTTCTCACTCGCGTTTTGTCTCCCTATATCGAACTTTCTTCATGCAAACGTTGACTCATCAACGCTAAAAAAGAAGCAAAAGAAGGATATATATACACAAAGTTTTAGATAAATTTCAAATGAAACATTTCATATAAATAATTATTATCCAAGTTGGATCACGAAGCCGGAAATTTGACGCGTAATAATTTGATGAAACGCGTGGGCTCATATTTTTGCGTAGGCACGTTTCGTCCAGGCAAATAACGAAGTGTGGGATGCGAGCATTGATCTATAATCTTCGCAATAGGAGAAATTTGATTGGTCTATGAATTTAAGTGTTGAAGGATTTTAATAGCATTTTTATCGTTGTTTTGAATATAAAACACGTTCGTTCGGATTACAAACACAGATTTGCAATCTTACACGATGCTGAACGAGGATAACATCCTCTACCTGTTACTTCCAACGCATAGACACGTATCAAATGTCACGAAACGTGTGACATCTTTCAAAATGTAAACAACATTGAGTAACGCTAATGAAAATGAACCAAAAGCAATCGGAAGATCGATTCACAAAATGGCGATGACGACGCTTCACAAAATGGCGATGACGACGCTTCACAAAATGGCCGCCAAAGATTCATAACATCGTCAAATCCTCCACGCGATCTAATTTTCCTACTTTCAATAAAAGAAATCAACGATGATGTAGCTTCGAAGTAGTTACGACTATCGTCATTCATCCAACAACGATCGAAGTGTGATAAAGTAGGTCCCATGCATTGTTTAGCGAGCGTGTCGAGAATTGGTGAGCCAGCGGTTCGATTCAACCGCGGCAACGTTCAAGACCAGACGAGGGCGAAGAGGAAGAGAAGTAAGAAAGAAGAGAGGGAGAGAAGAAAAAAAGGAGAGTTAAAGAGGACGAGAGAGTTTGGGAAACGAGAATGAGGGAGTGAGATGGAAAGTAAAACGGGGTATATATTCAAAGACGCAAATAGCTCGCCCAAGTTAGCCTAACGGCTCTTGCCAGGCGTTTTCCACTGCACTTCTTGCTTGCGATGCACTCTCTCCCTCTCTCGATCGTTGAACAGGCCGAAAGGGAAGTGAAGAGGAAACGCGCGCGAACGAGCGGAACGTCCATTGCTTGTGTATAGCTTTTATATATATATATATATATATATATATATATAAACATGCTGACGGTTTCTTTGCATTTACCGGGGAACATTCACGCGTACGGTATTCATACTTACAGATATAAACGTCCAAATCCTCAACGGTACCTACGTAACGCCACGTGCGGTATTCTTGCATAATTCCAGCACGAGGAGCATTCCGCGAGTAGATATTGGCTCTTAAGCTTCTCTGATCCACCGACTTCCTTCACTTAATCGTACGCACATAGAAATGTTTGCAAAGCTATCCCCGCTCCTTCTTGTTTTCGCCCTCCCCCTTACCGGCTTTTGCACAAACACGGCTCATTCTCTCTTTCCTGCGTACTATCCGTGGAATATATCCCGGCGAAAGCTCAAAATCTCTCGTCCCGAGTTACGCTCGGCGGGATAGTCTTCGCGGACGTATCGCATCAGGGGGGAGCAGTAACATCGCGAATTTATCGCCACTGGTCTCGACACCTCGTCGCACTCGTTTCCCTTTTGGCTTCGTTGAATACATGGAGAATGTCCGATATATTTGCAAAAATATGACGGATAAATATATGCGAAAATATGACTTCAATATGCGGGAATATTACGAAAATTCTTGAAAACACAAAGGTCAATGGGTCAAAAAAAAAAAAAAAAAAAAAAAAAAAAAAAAAAAAAAAAAAAAAAAAAAAAAAAAAAAAAAAAAAAAAAAAAAAAAAAAAAAAAAAAAAAAAACATTACGCAACGCGAAAAACAAAACCCATAATTTTCTTCCGTTCCTCTCCTCGATTGGTCTCCCTCTTTTTCAGTTAATTTCTCTCTCGTTGCTTCTGTCGTGAAATCACGCGTGGTCACTCTCCCGTTTCACGATGGAACGAGACGAGGAAAAAAACGTAAGGGGGACAAAGAGAGATTGGCGTAGCGAGTAGGGCAGCTGGAGGTGGTTGCCTGGGGGCCTCTTTCCCCCTCCAATCTTTAGTCGCGGGGCCCTCCAGGGACTCGTCTCGGATTGGCCTCCCGCGAAATCCTGACGAGACTGGTCGCGAAACGCGGAATCTTAACGTCTTAACCGTCCTCGAACAACGACGAAGAGAGAAGGAAGCGAGACACGAAGATGAGAAAAGCGCGGAGCAGAAACCAAGTGGAAAGGCAACGAGCGAGCGGTTCGTTTGAGTAAAACGGCGCGCGAGGGCTCCCAAATACGAGAAGGACGACGCCTGGCGCAGTTTGCACCTCCCAGAATTAAAAAAAAACAGCAGAAACGCGAACAAGAGAGAAGAAGAGAGAGAAGAGGGCACATGCAAGAAAAACACTAACTGCCCTGTGCTCGACCGCGATTATCAGCAGCAACCTTCTCCAAGGAGTTTCTTTCGAGAGAGTGTCTGGCTCAGCCACCTCGATGGTCCTCTCCTCAACGCCATGAAACGCCTCGGGCATAATATTATCCCCAAGAACGCTTACATTTACTCAAGCTGTTATAATACTCTTCACGGTGGTATAGTTATTGCACAGCTTCCTATCGTGACGATTTTTCGTAACTCCGTGTGCGTGTCCGTTGCCAAGTCCATTTGTCCGCACTCATCGTTCTCGTTCGATACTTCGCATACTTCGAGAGAACGCACATCGATGAAAAAAAAACGCGCAGCACCGTTTTCCCCGTGAGAAATTTTTGTTTTTTCTCTTCATTTTTGCTGTTCTTTTTCGTCTCTCCCAGAGTCAAGAACATGACCACTCGCATTCCCTTTTTATCGCAGGTTCGCGAATTTACGTCGCGTATTAAGATTTCCGCATGGCGTTGCGAGAGAATATCTGTGTTTGCATCTTACGTTTTATAATGTATTTACCGTATGTTGTGTATAGGCTTTTGGCGGATGCAGTTGCACTCGATACGATGCAGTTGCACTCGATACGCTGCAGGGGTAATTTAGCTAACACCCGGGTTAATCGAATCGACGAGCTAGAGGGACTGGCGCCAATGTACACGTAATACTTTTTAAGTGCATTTTTTGTGTTTACTCTTCTGGGTTCTTTTTTTTTCATTTAAGTGCCGTTATACACGCAGCCCACTTTATTTGTATTAAAACTCGACCGGCAAGTACATACGTATGTAATAATGGCTCACGGGAGTTCTTGCACCCTTAATATTTAAGCGGCGTGTACTCTCGCACCGAAAATCCTTCGCTCCTTGGGCCAAACGATTATTTTCATTTACAACAACTTGCCGAAGCGCAAACACGAACTTTTTCAACAATTTTTTTGTCTCGCGAGCGCGCGCTCGAGCAACTCTTCTCTATATTTCTCTCTCTCTCGCTCTCTCTCTCTCGCGCGCGCGCGCGCGAGCTCGCTCTTTCCCTTTCGCTCGGCAAACATCCAAAAGCCATTCGCACTTTACGCGCGAAGTTAAAACCCACAGGCGGTCGAGAGCCTCGCGAAACTATATAACCGATCATCTTGAATGGACTCGCGTTTATTAGTGCCAACGGCCAGTTTTGCTCGAGAGTGCCGAACAAGCGAAAAACAATTATGCACTAACCGGTGTGTGTATGTGCGTGTGCATGTGTGGAAATATTCGAAGTCTCGACTCGTTCATTGCAGGAAAAAAATTAAGCAAAAAAAGGGCCCGACTCGATCAAGGACTGTTGATTGGATTGCAGCGATAGGAACACGTTGTGAACCATTATTTTAAATGTAATATCGAGAAATATTGTTTACCAATAAAATGTTAAAGAGAATTGGTTGATTAAAAAGGTAACCTTTTTTTAACACCATTTTGGATTATTGAAGAAATTTGTGTTTAATAAATTTCATTTTTTGTGACGAAATTTTGACTGATAATGTTAATCAAAAGTATTATTTTCCCTAAGACTGAGTGCAGCCATATCTTGGACTTGAAATCACATTTCCTCTTTGCCTTCAGAAATTCATGTTCAACAAATTTAATTTTCTGTGACAAACTTTTGATTGATAATTTTATTCAAAAATATTATTTTGCTTGATTGCGTCCAATTCCATTTCAAGTCGATTTCAGGTCAAAAATGGTTTAAGAATTCGCCAAATAATCCAACGTCGAGAATCTACGTATAACCTCGGGGAAAATATACTTACTTCTATACAAGTCCCTACCAAGTACGACCGTGTCTTGGATTTAAAAGCACATTTCCTCTTTGCCTTCATAAAGTCATGTTCAACAAATTTAATTTTCCGTGACAAAATTTTGATTGATAATTTTATTCAAAAATATTATTTTTCTTGATTGCGGTCGAATTCCATTTCGAGTCGATTTCAGGTCGAAAATGGTTTAAGAATTCGCCAAATAATCCAACGTCGAGAATCTACGTATAATCTCGGTGAAAATATACTTACTTCTATACAAGTCCCTACCGACTACGACCATGTCTTGGACGTAAAAGCACATTTCCTCTTTGCCTAACTCGTACATAAAATATATACATATATACGATTCGTATACAGGAGTGACGATAGAAGCTTTCGAGCTCGACGAGAACTCCAGTAAAGCTTGCTCGCACTGCTGCTTCTCATCGGGATTTTGCTTCTCTTGGCTGTAGAAGGCAAAAAAGTATAGGCAAATGCGAGCGAGAGAGAAAGAGATAGAAAAGGAGCGAGAAAGCTCTCGCGCACTTGGTGCTTTACATAGCTTTAGACCGGCGTCTGGCCACGTCGGGAATGGCCAAACGACGAAGAGAGAGCAAAAGGGAAGAAGTGAGAGCAAAAGGGAAGAAGTCTTTACTGGCTAAAACTCTGGACCAAAATACCCCGCCTGCAAGGACAAGCCCGCGTCTCCCCCCCCCCCCCCTCTCTCTCTCTCTCTCTCTCTCTCTCTCTCTCTCTCTCTCTCTTTCTATCTCTCTCTCTCTTCCTCTCTCTACGTGTGTTGTAGTGTGCTAAGCAGTGTTTCAACGAGAACGTATATATAAGCAATTTCTTAGTGCCAGCGAAATGTTCTCGATTTGCAAACTCCAACGTATGAGAAAAAGAGAGAAGAAGGAAGTAGAGAGAAACTGATTTCTATAACGCAACTGCGGTCAAAGTTGGATCGCATCTATGTCCAAGAGGATCGAGAGATTTCAATCGGGAATGCCAAGGCCAAGAATTTTCGGTTGAAACAATTAACGTGAGAGGGTGAATAACTCTTTGAGAACGAATTTTACACGGGCATTCGTCATTACGATATTTTATGTGTTACCTGCTCAACGATGAATATCGTTAATAAAAATAGACGTTTGGCAGATTCGCAAAGTCTTTAAATAATATTCAATATGTATTTTGGCAAGAATTTCTCATACGTACGTAAGTATTAGGTCGGTATGCGTGTAAACGTAGCTACGAGGGACGACTCCCCATCCAAGGACGACTCGATAAACGTTAACACAAATAAATGAATCATACTCGCGTATCCATAGACGAATCGACTGTTTACAGAGAGTTTGATGTTTTCGACGTGTCTGTGTGAAAACCTCAGTTTTGAAAATTCCGATGGAAAATAGACCGACTAAAATAATCGAAAAGAAAAACGAAATTTTCAAAAACCGTTCGTTTACAAAAATGGGGGACAATATTTTGAGTAATTTCGATCGGGACGTACAATGTAACGCGCCGAATGCTTTCGGCGAAACGGCCCATTCAATAAAACGAACGTACGATAAATTTTACTTACGAGCTGAATAAATTTCGCCCTTTGGACTTGCCAAACGGAAAAAAGGTGGGGATGAACGAATTTTCCGAATGCGCCAAAATACGGGGAACGAGAGGGGAAGAGAAGGACGGGGAAATACACGCGGTGGGCGAGACGTCGTAAAATCTTGACCAAAATATCGCGATGACCATTCGAGATAGCCAGCTCATCGAGTGACAATGTACGTCTGACATTTAGCCGAGAGAGTTCGAAAACAAACTTTTGCTTCGAGCGTGTCACCGAACGTGGTTCTTTTTTGTTTTCTACTCTGGCAATCGCGAAACGGTATTGCGAACGAGAATCGCGAAATAACAGACAGGGAACAACACCGTGGGTGAAAGGTCAGAGATACGAAAGAATCGTTCGTAATTCTCTCACGCGAAAAGACCGTGGCATCTTGGGTCGAGGAGTTTCGACGATCGCGTAATATTCGATTATCGGAGAATTCCGAAATAGAATATTTTCACGAATTACCGCCGCAGCGATTCGAGATGGATTGACGGGAATGTTGCCACGCGGGGAAAAGAGCGACTCGCGTCTAAAAGCTTCTGGCAAAATTCATTACGCGTTTTACTCGACGTAACGAGAACTAAAGAACATTTCCTCGAGGCAAAAGTTACGAGATTGAGCCGTCGGTTTTTAACAGGTTCCAAGTTAAAATTGTTCAAAGATCGTGAGTATCTAAAATATCTTCAACCCTTGCTAAGCCCATGAAGTTGCAAGAGCAGCCCAGGAAGATTTCCAAATGAATTGTTCATCAATA
>JAPYZU010015604.1:0-10274 GCA_030523005.1 Tryphoninae sp. B BG-2022a | reverse complement strand
TCTCGATATTTTCCTCGAACTAACGACGTTTACAATAATTAAATTTACTTCGTAACGATAATCATTGTAAAATAAAAATTTCGACAATGAAAAATTCTTTTGAAAAAGTGTAATGAAATATTAACGGATAAAAAAGAAGAAGCAATGGTTCTCGAGATTCGTCCTTGGATGGTAAATCTATCACGTTCCAGGGACGTCGCGATGCAGCGCATCCTCTTGGAGAGAGCGTTCCGAAAAGGGGGTTGCTGAGGGATCAAAGGGCACGGGGTGCGGAGGAGCGGGTCGGACGAGGTAGGAGGGGGTAGGGGAATGCCTCGAATGAAATTGGAAACGTGATTGAAATGGCTTGTAATTCTTTTCCGAATGCAGCTTTCCGCGAAAGCCGAAAACTCTTCTCCCTCTCTCTCTCTCTCTTGATTCTCGCGCCTTCTCTCCTTCTTTTTATCGGCATCATTCTGCAAGCGGCGGCACAAGGTAGGAGGAGAAAGAACGAGGGTCCTCGGAATATTTCATTTTCCAACGATTCTCTCGACGCATCGATCTCGCACGTGCGTTTTTTCGTTTCCTATTTTCGACGTAATTTTCGTTCGCGAATATATATCGGCGTATTGTCAATGTTTAAACTTCTCTCGAGCTTTCTCCCGGTCGCGGGTTCGCTATTTCTCTCAAGGTGAGATATAAAGTGGGAGGAAAAGAAGGGGGGAAAAATAAGAAAACAGATAACAGAAATTTTTTTGCGAAGTAGAAAAAGTGAGCAATTGTTCATAACCGTGCGGCGGGTACGATTATTATAAACGTACGTTATCGTAATATGGGTAAAACAAAGGAAAATGTATGAAAGACTTTACGGTTACAAAAAAAAAAAAAACGAGAGAAAGAACAAAATCCTAAGAATGAAAATAAAAATTGAAGGGATGAAATAACGGCAAACACTTTCCGGTCGAACGTACCGTCGAGTAGAAAATCCATTTCGTTTTAACTTGACGTCCAAATTGAATGTTTTGTACTTTTATATATATGCTCGTTTTGTTTTGTATGTGTGTGTGTCAGAAAGAGAGAGAAAGAGAGAGAGAGAGAGAGAGAGAGAGAGAGAAGGAAACAGGAAGAGAAAGAGAGAAGGGGTAGAAGAGAGAATCGAGTAAAACGGGGGTTAGGGTTACCAAGGAGAGAGAAAAATCGAGGGAACAAAAAAGCGTAGAATGTTGTGGAACTGAGAGAAAAAGAGGAAGAAACGGGAAAGTACGTGGGGGTGGAGAGAAAACGAGAGAGAGAGAGAGAGAGAGAGAGAGAGAAGAAAATAGGTTCTATACGGATGAGAGACGATTCGCTTGTGCTTCAGAGAGGGGAGAGGGGTAGAAATTCACCCTCTCGTTCCTTCAACCCCTTCCCCCCCCCCCCTTCCTTCTCTAAATCACGTTTATCAGCCGCCACACAACGCTGTGGCAGGTTGTGCGCGAGGGGGGTTGAAGAGGGTTGGAACGAGAGGGGTGGTGCGGAGCTGCTGGGTCTGGTCGACGAGAATTCCAAGGGGGAAGGGGAGGGGGGGCAGCGGTGAAAAGTGAGTGAGAGCGAGAGAGACAGGGAGAAAGGGAGAGAGGTAGAACTCGCGGATATTGATTCCCATGAGATGCGCGCGCGACGAGACTCTCGGAACTTGCGCCCCCGTGTTTCGTCTGGTCGCGTCCTTCTCTCTCTCTTCTCTCTATTCCTCTTCCTCACCATCGCGAATTCCTCTCTTCGGCGTGTACTCGTGTTCCTGTAAATCCAACCATGAATTTGTATTCGCTCAAATTTTATACATATAAATTTAAACACAAATTACATTTATACACGTACGTAAGAACGAGAGCAATGATCCTTCCTTTTTTTTCTTGTCTCTATCGTGCCAACTTTTGGTCCATTTCCGCGAGAAGATTGTTCTGGAAAAAGAAAACAAAGAAGAAAATATAGAATGTTTCGAGTATTAAAAAAAAAATAATCCTATTATTTCCTATCCTATTATATTATATTGTTATTATTATATTGTTCTTCTTTTTTTTTTTTCAATTCGTAACGTTGCCACGGTCGAAAATCGTTCCCTCGTGGGGCATGAAAAAGGATATGGACTATTGATCGAAGTTATTTTACGACAAAAGAGAGAAAGAGAGAGAGAGAGAGAGAGAGAAAAAAAACGAAAGATTGCTATACAGCAAGGGAGAAAATTCACATACAGATTGAGAAAAGTTTGCAAACACGTTGAAATGGCGAGGTAGTGGAAAATGTCGGAGGGTAGTTCTGAGGCAGATCGAGCGAGAATGGGAGAGGGATCGTAGCTTTTTACGAGCTTCGACATCGAAGCCATTAGACGAAGTTTAGTGTAACTAGAAAATTGCCTTTCCCTAATTCGAATTTAGAATCCACCCCCACCCCCCCTCCCTTCACCCCTTGTTTTCCTAACGACGACTCTTCTCCATTCCCGTACAATTCTCGTCTCTTGTCGAACGATAATACGAGATTCCCTCGTACAATTAGTGAACTGAAAGATCCACGAATAATCACTGTTTAAAAAAAAATCTGTTTACAGACAAGTTTATATTTAGTAAAAAATCAGAAATATGTGAAGAACGAGGGTGAGAAAATTTTCGTTTTACTTTGTATATTTTGGATAATTTGATTTTGTTTGTAGATAAAGAAGGAATGTAAGCGTTCGAAGGATTTACCTAGATAACGATAACGTTCTTAGCAAAGGTCAGGGAGACGACAGACTTGTCTCGTAATAACAGGGTGTCTGGCTGACAGAGAGGAAACGAGGGTTACTCGAGCGGTTCAACTCCTAGGAGGTTGCCAACATGTAGAGTGCCTCGAAGACGAGTCGAGGCAAGCATCGTCTCGGCATTTAGTCGCAGGTCGTGAACTTGAGAGAGTGATAGAGATAGAGTGAGAGTGTCGAGAGATGGGAATGGGCCACTGGAGCAAAGTCCTTAAGGTCGACTCGAGTGCCGGAAGCTGTCTTTCTCTCTCTCTCTCTTCCTCTTCAGCTACTCAACGTGACGCGGTTGTCGTCGTCGAGAGCGGCCAACCACGGTCTTGGAGCGTGCCACGAGAGAACCGGGAAGAGATAGAGAGAGTGAGAATGAGACAGAGAGTACATAAGGGTGGTAATAAGGGGATGAGAATGTCGGGGATGAAAGAGAGAGGGAAACAGATAGAAAGGGTGCAAAAGGAGGAAAGCGTAGGATGAGAATCGTAGGACGAAAGTGTGTGTGTGTGTGTGTGAGACCACGAGGGAGAACGGGATACGGAGTTAAAACGATAAAGCTCGAGTGAGAAAGGATATAACGGATTTTATAGCTTTCTCTGTCCGCCCTCTTGTGAGAAATATATATGTATATACAACTATATAAATATATACAGCGAGTACGGTATTGCCTCTCTCACTCGAGGGTGAGAAAAGCGAGAGCGAGAACAGGAATTCAGATATCATGCCCTGACCCTCGACGATCGCCCATGGCTTCCGCTCTTCTCTTCCTCCAACATCGTTGGTCTCACTTCCGCTTATTCGCGGTCTCGCCTCGATGTACGTGAGCCAGAGTGGGACGAAGAGCTCATGGGCAAAAGCCCGGCGTCGACGTCGCACCGTCGGAGAGCTTGCCACATAACACGCTACTCTACAACTCCACTCGAGCAGAGCCTTCGGTGCTGGAACCACCACGCTTCGGCTCTTCTATCTTTATCTCCCTCTTTTAACCAGCTCCGAGTGGTTTTTCTCTTCGTCTCTCTTATTCGCCTCTCGGATCCTTTCCGACCGGCTGTTCCACACCAGAAGCCACCACAGCCACCGCCGTCTGATATTCACAGACTCTTACTACTACTAGCAACGCAGTACCCTTCCAATGGAATGTCGAGTCCAGTCCTTGGCCAGACGACCCAGTCGTTTCAAGTTCCTGCGGTGGATATTCCTCTTCCTCGAAAGAAAAACAAGAGCGAAGATCGTGGGTGTTTAAACCGGCTCTTGAGATAATTAGAGGTTTTATAACACTTGTTTTCTAACATTCATACGTAAAATATAGAAAAAAAAAAAAAAAAACAATTTATAATTAATCCAAGTTACAATAATATCTTAAATTTCATAATCATTAATTTTCATTAATGAACGTTGAAATTATTAGAAATTAGTCCACTTGTATATTGATAATAATTCTGTCGATGAAAACGAGTTCTCTGAGAAATAGTGGAAAAACGTAGCTAAATGTGCCAGTGACTGTAATTCAAGAGCTACAGGTATACTTACACCTATACAGGTATAGAGTATTCACCATCACGAGTAGGATAGCCTAGAGCCTCTTACGGCACGCTTCTAGGTCTTACTCGACGCTTCTATTACCTCGTTCGCTATAACGCTCGATCTTCTCTCGTGCTCTACTGTGCTCGTAGCCCCTGGCTCTTTTCTCGCTGTAATACTGCTCGATTTTCTCTCTTTCTCTTTCTCTCACTCTCCTATACAAGCTAGTCCTCCTCCCCCTTAACTCGTGTTCTCGTAGAGACTATAATACTGCCGTGATATACTACCACTAGTAGTAGTAGTAGTACTACTACTGTGGTCTGCCTGTTACCGGTACCACTTTTACAAAATATATGTACACGTACCATGACCATTATCGTCAGTCACGTGTTGGCAAGGGACGAGCTTGTGCAGCTTATCTCTCTCTCTGTCCCACGTTTACGCCGCTTTAGCCCGCGGTGTACTTCGCGTACACGTTTTCCATGAATGGAAACATCCACGTGACGACCACGTGCTTGGTCACGATAGTTTTGTACAGGAATTTACTTGCGAAAAGCAAACGATATTCAATAAAATAAATTCAAATTATCTCTACGCTTTGAATCAATTTCAGTACCAGAGGACTTCAGGAATATAAAGTAGATCGTTGTAGAATTTTTACTGCCCGTTACCATTGTCGAGTTTTACATAATATTATAAAAGTGGCTCGATATAAACCAGATTAAATTACTCGAACGAGAAAGAACTTCCATGTATGTCGAAGAGCGAGTTTTCGTTATGGTTATGCGAATAACCAAAATTTCGTCGAAGGAAAAGGCGTATAAATTTGGCAAACTATACGAGAGCAAGATGGAGCGGTGCGGGACGTTGCTCGCTCTCGTCATTATTCCGTCAGTCCGGTCGATATATATCCGGCGTAATCGCGCGCCTGCTTGTTTATAGCCCATTAAAATAGCCACTAAAATAGCCCGAGCAATAAAAATGTCCGCAGTCATAAAGTAAAGTAATACTCGCGAATACGACCACCACCACCTTTCTTTCCTCTCCCTCATTTCTCAGCAGAATGATATAGGATGTAATTCTGGGAATCACTTAGGTAGCCGCGAAAAGAAATCTACCAGACTACGATACACGTACATGGAATAACGAGAGCGCGTGCCCCGTTAATACCGCGAGGAGAGGCTAATTTCTTTTCCCTTTTTTTCTTTCTTTCGTTTTCCGTTTCTTTTTCGCAAAAGACCTCGAGCTATAAGTCGAACGATAAATCTTGACGGTAAAACGGAAAGGCGTATACGTGTAATACGTAGGTATGTGATAATAAAGGCGTAGGGACTTGTTATGTACACCTTGGCAAAGATATCCGACATTGCAGGCGTCACTACTAATCAACTATATTTGCGCATGATGAATCGCTCGACGAGTTGTCATCTCTCGCTGTTTCGCTTCTTATTGGATTTTCCATGATCGTGGTCCACTTGGCAGAAACGTGGCTAGTTGGATCTCGATGTTCGAAGAGAACTCTGTACACCTGATGGAATAAGAAATTCAGTTAGAAAAATGTTGCGCAAGATTTTTTAATCTAGTTCCTTTACAGAGAAACTGTACAGAGAAATACTTTTATCAATTTCTTTTTCATGCTGCTATAAGTTTTCATTGAGATTTATGAACCGTGAGTGAAATTGCTAGTTCTAGTATAAAGCATTGAGAGATTTCACTTACACTCTCGATAATGTTGTGTGGATGATTGTCATGGTGCATAGAGTTTCTAATCCTGTACTGCAATGAGATTATTGTTTTTTTAAATATTATTTACATTTCAATATATATAATATCGAAATATGTCACCTTGTGATCGTTTTAATTAATGGAAACAGCCGTTCCCGCCTATTCTTGACAGAGAGCGTCCTTTATTTTTGTGAGGTTAGAATTTTCCTCGACTGTCATTGTTTGCAATTTCGTGTACAAGTTGTCAAAAATCTCATGTTCATCATAATCCTGTTGCTTAATTCTTCGTAACTGATAACATTACAATTTCGTTGGATAATTCTTCAAAATTATCGGGAATGCAGAACCGAAGCGACGCGATCTTCGACATTCGATAAATATGACACATCACACACATGCACACAGGCATGCATACCTCATTGTCCGGAATCGGTGAATTTCGACGCGGGCTATCGTCATTTCGCGTTGTTACTGCGCACGAGGCGCCGAATTCTCCGTGCGGCGCGACGGGGAGGGTAGAATAGGATAAGAGCGCGGGGAATTCGCGAAGAGAGGGTAAGGGGAAAGAGCTCGAGACTACGAAGCAGGTAGTGGCACGACGGGCGGGGCGGAATGGTGGGGGGAATTCAGGAGAGAACGCTGTACACTCGCGCGCACTGCACCCACGGCGACTATCGCAGAAGCACGCACACCGCGCGCCTCTACAGCACACGTTAAATCCTGACCGGCGAGCCAGCCACACGACACAAAACGCGCGTTACGCGACGAGACACAAACACGGTACTAACCTAGCCACAGAAACGAGGGGTGGGGTTGCACACGACGCGACTTGACTCTCTCTCTCTTTCTCTCGCATCAACTCCCTCTCGACCTAACCTAGCCGTGGAAACGAGTGGCCGGGCGCGAGGAAGAGGATAGAGATATACGACGTTTCAAGAGGAAAGGGACGAATGAAAGAGAGAAAAACGAGAGCGAGAGAGCGCGCCGAACAACATTCGAGTTGTGCCACGGGTACTTTTGCCCCTCGCGTTCCACCACGCGCACGTTCCAGCACGCAAAACGTCACTTGACACCGTCGTCGTTGCTCCACTCAACGCTCTGTCTTTTTCTCTCGTGTGCTTATATACGAGGCATAGAGGGGGATTTTGATCTCCGTGAACACGCGACACGTAATATTCACACTCCTAATCAGACTGTCGACACGTACGATTTTCTATGGAGTAATCGCGAATGCATTTTACCGTGGATCTCATCAAAAAGTTCGTCTCGTGGGTGCAGTGAAACTTCGTTAATGCGAGTGAAGGATTTCTGATCGAATAGTGTACGATCGTGGATTTGGATCGAGAGATATTTTCGATGGTGTTTTTTTTTTTCGTTGCCGACGTATATTTGTGATAAATTCGATTATCGCTCATTGTTACATCGAGTGTTATTACTTTATACACTGACCGAATGTAATCAAGGGATTATTTTATCACGGGATACTTTAATGTAACGGGACGCGATAAAATACTATAATTATTTGTGAAATGTAACCGTGATACGTCGAGAGATTATTGAGTGCACGATACATAGAAAAAATAATCATTCGATATAACGACAACAGCGCCTCCCCGCAACATGTCATTATTACAACTGAACTAATCGCAAAGCTGACAACTAATTTTTTTCCTGCGTTGCGCGTGGTACTTTGCTCACACTTTGGCTTACTTCGTGTGTGTGTGTGTCGTGTGTGCGTGCAGCGATAGTGGTGCGAGAGTGCGAAGAGGTAAGAGCGTCTTGTAACACGATCCATTAAACTTTTAACATCGAGATACTCGTTCCAATTATCGGGGGACTCTCGTTCGGTTCTAACTTCATCCGTAAACGAGATCGTCAACTTCTCAATCACGCTACCTTGTGACGAGTACGAGTAAAAAAAAGAGATCGCGTTGTTAGTAATTTTTTCGTTTTATTTTTTCGCCACCGGCGGAGTGGGGGCGGGTCGGAGGGGGGTTTCAGCGGAGTTAGTCGCGGCGGGTAACGAACAGTCTCCCGAACGTTCGAACGGGCAGTCGGAATTAATCGGGCGCTTTCGGCAAAACAAACGACACGAGACTTTGGCGTGTGAGGTGACGCCATACTTACCGTGACTTGTTTGTGGTGGCAATGAAGCGCGTGAAAAGTGCTTTAATATTCGAAGATATTCGCGATAATACACGATTTAACTCGATCGAGTTAATTATAGTGAATTTGTACACCGACAGGAGGTTATCTCGCGTAAAATACACGAACTGAGACAGATATACGTACCAGTGAAAAAAGGGCTGTCTATTAAGTCGCGAGGTGAGCGATCTAGCCATAAAAAGAGTGGGGGAAAGAGACAAGAGAAGATTTACAACAAAGTTTCCGTACCTACGGGAAATAATGTAAACCCGTCGCTTTATTACAAAGCAACGAGGTGCAAGTACAACACACTCGTCGAAAACTCCATTCCGGCATTGAAACACGAAAAACGTAAACAACCTCGTATAAGTGTATAACAATCGGCCATGTTTCTCGGCCCAACGGGTTTAACCTTCACGACGCCATTGTCCCCTCTTTAGTGTAACAATCAATTCTTTCCTTTTTTTTCTCAACAAGAATTCACCGATCGATATAAAATTATAATAATAACAATAATAATAAAATTCTCGTGTAATTAACCTATAAAATTCGTGGTAATAAACAGTGTAGTGATAATTCATCGTGCGTTAATTTCGTCGTGATAAAATCAACGACGTGGGACGTAAGACAAACTCGCTGAAATATCGTAAACTACGAATATACGATGAGCGACGGAATTGTCGGTGCAATTGCGATAAGTTTATTCGGTACGTATTACGTTATTTATAAATTACACGAACAATTACAAAGAAAGAAATATCGACGATAATTATTCCTGTCAATTATTTAATCACAGGTGGTGAGAAGAAATTAATGAGATCGACATCGTCAGCGTCAGTTGGACCCGACTGTATGGACGGAGGATATTCTATGCTCGGGACTGATCTCGACGTTTGCAGAATGTTCGACCAGTACTCTTATAAGGTAAGTGAAACATTTTCACGTTATATAAACAATCTAACACAAATTTCTTTCTTCCATTCTACGTTTACTAAAAAAACAAACCCAACACACTGGGTAAAATACAATCCAGCCCATTTTCAACCTCGGATTCCATTTCAAAATTTTTCGAAAATGGATAATTTCTTTTTCATAAAAAAAATGAAGCGATTGTAAAATAATTTACGCAGTCTTATAAAAAAAGGTTGAAAATAGATTGTAAAATTTTTGAAAACTTTTTTTTGCAATTTTTGCATGATTTTCCACTGGCCAAAGTGAGTGGGGTGTATTACACCCCGTGTGACTATTACGTTATTATTAAGAGGTGTGACTATAGGGGGTTAATATCCGATTACATTATAAATCTTTTGTTTCAGTTTATGCTCGACGTATATAATTTAAGGATTTTGTCAATTTTTTTGGAGCGAATGGAGGTGCCGTCAAAGGGTTGGAATTTATGTCTCTGTAAGCTCATAGGTGTGACAAGCGATATTCCAGGGAGCGGTCAGATGTAAAGTTTCCCCATATTTTCTTGTCGCTCTTGTGCGGTCTCGGTGGCCACGATGCTCCAAAGCTCGTACGAGCTCGCGATGGAGAGGACACGCTTCGGCTATTTGATATTCGAGACTCGTACAACCGAGAGTCCCGTGCTCTCGCGTTCGTTTCCCGTTCCACTCTTCTCCGCTTATACCTGTGTGTAGCTCTGCCCTCCCCCCCTCCTTGCCCCTTTTTTTGTGTGCGTGTCCACCTTTCTCCTCCACGTTTCCGTCTCTTCTCTCTTCCTTTGTTTTTTTCTTTTTTTTTTACTCCTCTCTCTCTGCCTCTTTGCTATATTGGCCCTTTCAAGTATACACATTCAAGTGTACAGCTCTTTGTTAGCCCCCGTTCGGCACAGAGAGAGCGAAATCTCATTTCAAACGTTCCCTCCAAATTAAATCCCTCGTATATTCGTGATTCGTGTACTGATTGACTTTTGTAGAGGGCAAAAGAAAGAAACAGAAAAAAACGAAACTCCTTTCGAAAATAAAATAAACGCAGCGGACAAATAATATCGAAGGGCTAATAAAATTTACCAAAAATAGAACAAGAAGAAGAAGAAGAAGAAGAAGAAGAAGAAGAAGAAGAAGAAGAAGAAGAAGAAGAAGAAGAAGAAGAAGAAACGGATTTCTACAGAATTCATAAAACTACACGGGGAACAAAATTG
>JAPYZU010015041.1:0-11564 GCA_030523005.1 Tryphoninae sp. B BG-2022a | reverse complement strand
TCTCTCTCTCTCTCTCTCTCTCTCTCTCTCGTTCGTTCCCTTCTCTCGCGTCACTCCCGTAACGGAGTTCAGCGTCGGTCTGGCGCTCGGAGAAGGTGAGTTTTGGAGCGCGCGAGCAGTTGGAGGGATGAAGAGGCGAAAGAGTGTGCACGATTAAAAAGAGAGGGTGGGAGAGAATGCAAGGGAGAGAGGAAGAGAAGAGGAGAGAGAGTTTCATTCGTGCACACGAACTCGACGTAACCCGACGGCCCTGAGCCGGGTGGTGCGCGAGCGCGAGAGCTAGCTAGCCGTTTTTCAACCCTCCACTTGCACACCCCCGCCTCGTCGTCGTGTAGTCGTCGTCGTCCTCTCCCCACCAACGTTACTGTACGAATCAATAGTGCGTACCTAGAGCCCCGTGACTCGGCGCGAGACGCGGGGCTGGGCCGACGCCCGATGACGTCCGAGCTCGGCCGATCCGAACCGGAGAGACTCTGTTCAACCCCCTACGATCCCCGAGTGAGATAGAGAGAGATAGAGAAAGAGAGAGAGAGAGAGAGAGAGAGAGAGAGAGAGAGAGAGAGAGGGGGATGTTTCAACCCTCTCTGGTCTCTACCTCAACTTCTTTCTTCTTGCTATCCCTCGTCGTACACAGACACTCGACGGCTGACTCTCTTCTTCCAACCCCCTCGGCACCCCACTGCGCTTCTACCCGCTGCCCCCCGTCCCATCTTCGGCCCTTTTCGAAAATCCTCATCCTGGGTCTCTTTCCCTCTCCCCCACGTAGTTTCTCTCGTCTACACGAGGCGGATGAGGGATATTCACCGATCGACAAAGTTCCTCGGGACTTTACTTTCCTACCCCGCGCGCGTTCTCCACCAAGCGCCGTGGTGGAATCGCGACGGCGGGGCAGCAGGGGGTGAGTCGCTGCTGGTAATAGGACTGGGTAAGGACGAGACGCGGAAGAATGAATGGGAGAACGCGCCGGGAGAAGGACGAAAGGAGGAAGAAGGGCGAAGACGGCGCGTGCCTGCGTTCCGGAACGAAAAAAAAAAACGAAACGGAGAAGGAAGACGGTTGGTAGTGTGTTGCATAAGGCGAACGAGAGAGGGAGAAAAATGGGAAGGACAAGGAGGAGGAAGAGGAGAACGACGAGACTAACCGACCGAGACTCGTTCAAAATCCACGCGAGCTTTCTCAGGGCAATTTTTTAGCCACTCCGCCGTAACCCGAGGAGTATTTTCCATTTTTTTTTCTTTCTTATTCGCCCCGTCTTCCTTACCATCGTACCTACACTCGTATTCCGTGAGATTCTTGTATATACGCGCGATTCGAGAAAGATTCAAGAGACTATATTCGGTCTGAGAGATTCTATTTAAATCCGAATCTCTTCGCTATCCTGGTCGACGTGTTCTTTTTTTTCAAATACCACGAAGAAATTCTTCTCTTTCTCTCTCCCTCTCCCTCACACACACACACGAAATAGCGAAGCAGTTATTTCCAACACACGTGTGGAAACGCATGTACGAATAACCTCGTTGTATTCAAACGAGTTTTTCCGTAAAGATAAAAAAACATGGTCCCCTCGACCAAGATTGCGCGAGGTTAAATTCGTACTCGAGAGAGCGAGAGGGAAGGAAAAAGGAAAATAAAAAATGTGTAATAGCGAACACGGGGTGGGGGGGGGGGGGGGGGTGGGTTGTAAACTCCCCCCGTTCGCCATCCCCCCCGTGGCGCGACCACCAACTCCAGGCCAAGCTCACCGCGGGCTAGTTTCGAGGGTGGTTCGTCGGGCCGCTTCGTAAACCCCTCTCTGGCGAAGCTTTCGCGCGCGCGCCCCCTCTCAACGTCGGCGTCGAACTCTCGCCCGCGGTGGTCCGCGGGAGAGGGATGGAAAACAGCGGAGAAGCAGTGGCTCGCGCACGGTCTCTCTCCACCGCTACTGCCGTCGAAACTTCCCTCCCCTCTTGGCCATAAGGGTCGTCGAGCCGACGATTTGCTGTCTCGCTCTTCCACCCTTCCCTAGCACGTTCAACCCCCTACCCACCCTTCTTTCTCGCTTCATTCTCGTTCTTTCTTCAGCCCTGGCCGTTCCATTGATGCGAATCGGGCATGGACGGCTTGCCAACACACGAGGCTTATACCTACACGTACTGTATACATGCTAAAATTACAGGAGGGGGTAGCACAGGGGTATGGAGGGGTTGAGAGTAGAAAGGACAGAGTAAAAGAAAGAGCACGCCCGCGCGTTCCTCGCTCTATTTTAATAATGTCTGGCACACTGCCCCGCTAATGTCCCGGGGCCTTATCGCTCCCTTCTCTACCCCGAACCAACCCCTAGCACTCGCATTGCTTATTTCACTGTTGCTTCCCTTCGTTGCTCGCCGTCTCTCCACGTCGGCGACAGCACCCCCTTTTTCCCTACACGCTTTCTCGTCCTCGTGTCGCCGAGGCGAAAAGCCTTTTTATCGGAGAATTTATCGCTATTGAATTCTCAAACGTATGCTCCTCAATGTTAGGGGTTTCATCAATTATTTTCTATCCATTCATAAACAAAAGTTCGCGGTGTAATTTTTTACGCGATCATTTGTTTTCTTTGTTTAGTTTTTATAAATATTCGACCCTCGAATCAATTTGTTTTTATGTCGAATTATACGATGAACGAACACGAGGGGGGTCCGTGTATTTTATTTGCGGGGTTTGATTGTGAGGTGGTCGAGAGGTGGGGGGGTTGCTTCTACTACGTTTGTAAAGAACAATCGACGATAATTCGGTACTACACAGCCCCCTTCACCTCCCCCAAAGAGGGTGGTTCGGTCAACCGGCTTCCAATTAACTATCGATTAAATCCTCGAATGGAAAATCGACTGAAATAATTAGCCGCCGGTGGACCACTCCAAGGGCGGTAGGGAGATAGAGAATTTGTGTGTATGTACGTGTGTATGAGAGAGAGAGAGAGAGAGAGAGAGAGAGAGAGAGAGAGTGAGAGCGAGAAAAGGGATGAACGAAAGAGGAAAGAGACGAATAATTAGAGAGCACCGCGGATTTAGCGTGAGAAACCAGAGTGAAGTGAGCGACGGAATGGATGAGGGTGTTTAATTATTTTTCTCTCGTCTTTCGTCCTCCCTCTCTCTCTCTCTCTCTCTCTCTCTCGCTCGTTCGTTCACTCCGTCGCTCAGCAACCATTCTCAACGATCGTTTCGAATCTCCCTCCTACAACTCTCGATATCGATTCCTCCAATAATATCCCTCAATCCTCTCACTCTCCTCCAATAAAAAAAGAAATACAACAATATCACTTTGATCGTAGCCAAGGTTATATGCGGGACAAAGTTTACCCCGAGATATCGACGAAGAGTCGTCGTTCCACTTCCTACATATATACATATATACATATATACATATATACATATATACATATATATACTTGTATATGGAGTGTATTACGATCCGGACTCCATGAAAAACCTTATCTATATACGCGTGTTTACCATCTCGAAACTTTCTTTCCCGAAATTGATTTAGAACAACGTCCTTTCGCCAACAATGTGGTGTCGAGGTGAAGGGGTCGGGAGGGCTCGCCTCTCACCGCCACCGGTTGAATATCCGAAGTTTCGCGTTGCCGGTCGTGAACTTGACGATCCGATCAGCTGCGTTTATGGCTTTTTTTTTTCATCCACGATCTCCTCCCTGATACCGAAAGGTTTCTTTTCATCGATCATTCTCAAAATCTTATCGCTGCTCAGTCTTACATACTAGATATTTTTCTCACTGGCAAAAAACGTCAATTAAAAGAAATATTTCTTTTTTTCCATGCCGTTTGTAATTATTTCATCGTAAATTAATTCGGCATCAAATCGACGGGTCGGACGAGAGTACTTGACGAGGTAGGGACGAGGTCGGTTAAAAAGCCTCGGGGCGAAACTTTGTAAAGGGCAGGTTTGAAAAGTAATGGAAAATGAAAAATAAAAATTACACGAGACTGACGAAGTGGGGGAAAACAGGGGGAGGGGGTGGGGGGGAGAGAAAAGCGATAGAAAGAAAGTAATTTGCCAAACGTCACTTGCCTCTTTTGTAGTTTCGACGGAATCTCTCCTTGTCTCGCTTCGCGACGGGAACAAGACGAGGGAGAGAAAGAGGGAGGGGATATGCAATGCGCTTTAATTGAAATACGGCGCAGCGTGACCTCCGAGAAGAATTTTCTTGCAATTTTTCTTTTCTTTTTTTTCTCTTTTATTCTCTCCGAGAATAACTGTTCTAAATTGAACTACACGGTGTACTATTCTTTATAATAATATGCCATAGTTGGATATACATATAGATGTGATTTTGTAACGAAGGCTTGAACGAGGCAAAAGCGCTGGAGAGATGCCCCTCCCCCTCAGTCTCCACCCCCCCCCCCCTGCTGCGTTAAGTGCCCGAATGGGTTTCGGCTTTGTATTTCCTCGTTCTTTTTCTCGTTGCTTTCTCCCTCGTTTTCTCGGACAAATAATGCCGAGAAAATTGCGAGTGCAAATACGGTACGTAACGACGGAGGAGAGAGAAAGAGCGAAGGGACAAGAATAAAATTTAAAAAAGTATCTTGGGTTACACGTAATAATGAAGCAAAGGGAACGCCGAGAAATGCATTCTTCGTCCGAGACACTGTCGTTTCGTAGTTGGGTCGGTAGCTCCGCGTAATATCGCGTACGATATTTGCACCGGGAATAATCTGCATCGAAGTGCGAGCGGACGAATCTCGAATAAATAGTCTTCGTCCGAACGAATATTTATTATTCATCCTACGTCCAAAGGACGACGATACCAAATGATATTCCGATTGGATTATCCATCGAGAATATTTATGAACCAACCAACAGGTTTTTTTCACCCCCCATCCCTTTCTCTCTCGTGCCGTGAGCATTGCGCGCGGACACGCGGATCTCGCGATATTACGATCGCTGGACGAAAATCACTTTGCGAGAGAGAGAGAGAGAGAGAGAGAGAGAGAGAGAGAGAGAGAGAAAACCGGCTCCTCGTCACGATTATTGTGCGGGAGAAAGGAAACGCGAGGGGAACGAGAGACCGTGAGAAAATACGAGAGGGCGAGAGCAACGACCGGAAGACTGGATTTAAGGGAGTGACATTCCCTTCTTTCTTCTTTCGATCGAATCCCGAGTTATCGAACTTTCGACATTCTGTTTTTCCTCACCCCCTCCCCTAAGCTCATCTCGTCTCATTTTTAAGTTCACCCTAGGTATGAAACTTTCCACTATCTTTCCTTTCTTTTCTTTTCTAATCTTTTTAATGGAATTAAAAAAATATATATATATATATTTTTTTTTATTTTCACCGTGATTGTTGAGAACGTCTATAAAAGCTCGGAGATACTCGAGATTCGCGAGGATCGTGAGACGAATTTTTAATACACTGGATAGAGCATATATACGTAGATATAATATTATCATCATTATTATTATTATTATATCATCAGCTTCCTCTGTATTATCTTGCGGAAGTCGAACCTCACCGGTGCTCGAAAGAAGCCGTGGGTCGAGGGAGGGTTTGTAGAGAGGGATGAGCAAAGAGGAAGAACGTGAATGATAGGACGAGGGTGAGGAAAAGCTCGCTGATGCGCTCCGGCACGGTGTGCTACACACTCTGTGGTGAGCTAGCCCCGTGCTCGGTCGATATCATCAGAGAGAAAATTTGCCATCGTTCCGGGCCGTTTAAAACGCGGATCGTTCAACGAGCGACAGTGAGAGAGAAAGAGAGAGAAAGAAAGAGGGGGGGGGCGCTTCTCTCGTCGGGGTATTTCGCATTCCGTCTCGATTTTCCGCATGAGCGTATGCCATGCCCGCGGTTGCGCGTAAATTCTTTCCACTGTGTGGTACCGGTTGAGCCCAGAGGGAAAGAGGGAGAGAAAGCAGGACTACCGAGGATGTGCCGGAGCTTAACGAAAAAGCGTTGACGTCTGGTAGGGGTGAAATAGAAAAAAAATGAATAATAAAATATCGATCGGTATTAATTAATTAGATTCGCCTCCTCGTGATCGCATATAAATTCAATACACGTAGCTTATTCATCAAATATACCATACGCGAACAATATATATATATATATATATATATATATATATATATATATGTAGATATAGAATGTTTCGTCTCGAGGGTTGCAGGTGCGCGAGCTTCTGTTTCGTCGCGCGAGTTATTCGATACCCTCGTCCCGATTTCACTCGGTGTGTTGTATGCGCAATCTCCCCTCCATTTCCAGCTCTCTTGTGTCCGTAGACCCGAAAAGTCCGGCAGCAGATTTTTTCCAACTCTCTCTCGCACCAGTGCACTAAATCTATGTGTGCATGTGTATGTGTGTGTGTAAGGGAGGGATAGGTACGTTGGGCAATCAGAAAATTTACGATCGATCTGGTCACAGTGCACACACCGGAATTGATCCAGATATACACGTATATATATATATATATATATATATATATATATATATGTGTGTATATATGTATATATGTAAGTATATATACATATATATCTGTATTTTATTCACAGTATGCTATAGTCATGACGTACATATATATCTATACAGATAATAGATGTATAGATATAAACAGATGAAGCGAGAGCAGGTCCAATAAATCCGTAAAAAATCGAGTGGTCATTCACGATTCGTTTGAAACTCAGAGATTTACCGTCTCTTTCGGCAATCAAATAAACCCCTCCTCTCTTTGGCCCCTTTCTCTGGACCACCTCCCTATCACCCCTCGTGTATATGTGGACAGACTGCTCTCTGCTTCATTTGCCTCCCACCAATTCTCTCTCCCTCTCTCTCTCTCCCTCTCTCTCTCTCTCTCTCTCTTTTCTATATATCTTCTCGTTTCTCTCGTTCGGTTCACATTTCCTGAAGCTTTCGCGCTATTCGAGCGACGCGAATACCCTTTCCTCCAATATGCCATTATACATCGCATGAAATCCCGAACGATTGGCCGAGATCGGTTTTCAGGAATCTCACGAAAACCCTCTCCCTCTCTCCCTCTGTCTCTCGGTATATACGTGTGTGTGTGTGCCCTGAGCGAAAATCGCTTCTATTTATAGCACGGCGTATCTCGAGCTATGGTCGAATTCGATACTCTCTCTCTCTCTCTCTCTCTCGTACGGATGGATGAATAGGTTTTTAGATACATGTGTATATGTATATACAGGTACCTCAACTATGATATATCAGTATATGATACATGATTCGCTATATAGATCTTTGAACCAGTTTCACAAGTCGCGTTTCCACCCGCAGAGATGCGAGCGAGAGAGAGAGAGAGAGGGAGAGAGAGAAACAGAGAGAGTTATACCACAGGTTGGATAATTCTCACAGAGATGGTACAAGAGTTGCCCAAGCCCGCAGCGAATAGTACACAAACGTATATGCATATTTATACTATACCTATGTACCTGTGCATATATATATATATATATATGTATGTACGAGTGTGTTAGGAACACAGGGTTAGGTATAGTTGTATAGTGCAGGCTCAGCTCTCGTAGTACCCTCTGAGAAAGAAATTGCGAGTGCGAAACTTTACGAGCGTATGCTCGAGGGGACGAGAGATAGTTCCTCCCACCCTCTTCGCTCAAACCAACCCCCCTGTCGCTCTTTCTCTCCCTCTCTCTCTCTCTCTCTTGCTACGGGCTACGGAATCCCAATCGATCTCTCGTGAAATCCACCCGCGCAATCCGAGAGTCCTCTCTTTCTCCCTCTTTCTTCCCTCGTGTGTGTCCCTTTTCCGAGAACAGGTATTCGAGCGCACATCGAGATCCACGAGAGTGAGAGAGTGAGAGTGAGAGAGATACGAAAAAGAGGGAAAAGAGGTAAAAGAGGATCTTTTGCTCACGAGCGATGGAGGAACGTTGAAAGTCCCTATATGGAGCTCAGTCGAGCTCAAAGATTCTTCAGGCCCCACCGTTCTTTTTTCTTTCCTCTTATTTTTATTTTTATTTTCTTCTCTTCTTTTCTCTTCAATCGTATCTCGTGCATTGACGACCATTTTTATTTCCTTCTGATCCCTCACCCTCGCATCGTGATAAGAGTGCGGCGAAAGTATTGGACGAAAATTTCATATGCATTTTCGTATGTACGAAGATGAGAATTTAATTTGCGAATCGAGATATATGGATGTAGGAGAGACTCGCGAGTCTTCCTGTCGTTTTTTCCTTCCTCCCTATCTCTNNTCTCTCTCTCTCTCTCTCGTTCCTTCTTTCTACCCTCAGGTTTTGCTATTATGCAGATGTAAAAAAGTATGCAGTGAAGTATCCAGGGATTTTCACTGTCCTCTTTCTTTTTACCGCGTTATGCACCCCCCTCCCCCCCCTCCCTCCCCATCTCTCTTTTCTCTCTCACTCTTCCGGTTGCGCTTATCTCATGCTCGTCCACTTTTCCCCATACGTTCTCTCGTTTTCTTCTCTCACATCGTTTTTCACCCCTTTATTTCACATATGGAGGATAAATGTGAGAGGGGGTATTTCTCTCCCTCTCTCTCTTTCTCTCTCTCTCTCTCTCTCTCTCTCTTTTGCATGATTCCGTCTCGTTCTCGTACTCGTCGTCGTCGTCGTCGTCGTCGTCCCTTTCTCTCGTTCGTTTTCACTCCCGACGTACACTCGTGTAACTCTCATTCACGAATACGAGATCGGGAAACACAGAGAGCGGTGCGCGAATGGGTGGTGGAGATAAAGAGAAAAGAGCTGGAAATTAACCACGAGCACGAGAAGAGTATATTCCTCCATTCTACGTTATTTCCACTCACATCGCTCTTTTCTCCACTTTTCTTTCTTCCGTTTTGTTCATGTGTGTCCACGCGCGCTTGTGCGCGTATTTTTTTTCCAACACACACACACACACACACACACGCATACACGTTGTCTCTCTCTCTCTCTCTCGGCTCTCTTGTTCAACAGCCGGAAGCTTAATTACTTATGTCTGCGAGAAAAAAATGGGGCTGATGGTGGTAGAACGAATTATTAGTCGAGCAAAATGCGCGACTGAAATAAACGCGTTCGTTCGATATAAATTCACCAACGAGCTTACCATTCGTGATTTAACGAATAGAGATTGTTATTTCTATTCATAAAGCACGAATTTTCAACAAATATGCGAGAAAACGCGATGAAAATGGTTGTTAATTTGCTCAAACGCGCGTTTTAATCGTTAAACAGATAAATTGCGTGATATTTACAATTTGTATAAAAATCTCATTAATTCGTCGAATATTCCATTCTCAATTTACCTGAGTAGAGACCGGAAGTATAATTAGTCGAAATTACCCCGTTTCGACCGAGATAATTCAAGGATCGCCGAGATGAAGCTTCGCGCTCAAGAACAAAGGGGTGGTGTTGCGCGAAGCATTGCGACGAATATGCGATGACAGTGGTATATATTCGGCCTAGCACACCTTGAAACACATAGAGAAATTACAATAGTGAGAGCGAGATGGAGAGTTTTCCAGAGCGAGAGATCATTCTGGTTAAACGAGAGATGTGTACGTTTCGCGTTCTCAAAGGCAACCCTTTGACATTTGTCGTCTAGTCGAGGCGTTTCCTGTCCCTTCCCATTCGCGTGTAGGTATTTCACCACTGGCATTCGAGCCTCACGGCAATGACACTATCAACATTACGAGAAAATAACAGATAGAGCCAGAGAGATATTGATATAGAGGAAACGTCCACCTGAAATAGAAATAAGGGGTTACATCGAGTTTACGAATACTCACCTGCCTGATAAACATCTCGCTACGGTAGAGAAACACCGATAGAGAGAAATATGTAATTTGCGTGAAAAGCCTTTGGTATATGCGCAGTGTGCGATAATCCACTCGGTCAATGTGAAACATACACGTATCACATACTTTACACCTCCGCTTACAACTTCTCCCTCCATTACCCTCCTCTCTCGCCTCTCTCTTCCCCACCGAGTGTCACACGGAGACAATGTGCTTCGACATTCGCTCGTGCCTCTCGAATATCTCTCGTCTCTATTTGTCAAATGCATACCTGCAGATTGCTATCTTACGCCAGAGCGCTCCCCGTTAACCATTATAAGCTACATACGCGTCAACGGTATCAATGTGCATCCATTATGTATTGAAGTCAGCCGCTATGTAGGGGCGGTGCAGATTTGGAGATTCCACGCTGGACCTCTCTTGATCAACCACCGACCATATGTATATGTTATGTATGTATGTATGTGTGTGTGTGCGTGTGCGTGTGCGTGTGTGCGTGTGTGTGTGTGTGTCTGTGTCTGTGTGTGTGTGTATGAATGTTGAGGAGGGAGAGAATTCGCACATATGCCGTAATCAATCTACGCTGGCAGTATATTCCTGGGCGGTCGTGGAGAAAACCACATCACACACGCGAGCCAAGCGTCTGTTTACTATTGCACATAAATGTATAAATACATATGTATATGTACATGTGCGTAGGTATGCAGGCGTTGGTAACAGTTTGGAAAACGAGGAGAGTTATCATTTTGGGTAAATAAATGCGAGGGTAACACCATCACCACTACCATCCCCGTGTCATACCTGGGGAAATAAAGCTCGTGGAAATAAATTTTAATAACAGCGAATGAAAGTTCATTGTTCCGCTTCGTGCCACCTCGCGCCCAACTCAATTTCTTTCGCGTCAATTGGATACAAAAATAATAATCAAACGATCGATTCGTTTCGTCGAATTCGAAAAAATTCATTCGTTTCGTGAAAAAAATTCATTCGTTTCGTGAAAAAAAAGTTTTGTAATACGAAATTTTTATAAAATTGAGATCGTAGTCGGTATTCGTTGAAATGGCAGTAATATTTGTCGTGGTCACGGGTAATATTCGGCGCTACGGGTGTTGAGAGAAAGAAATCTGCATAAACCAGGACGAAGCGATAAATTTGAAAAACCACATCAAGGGAGGAGAGAATTATTCATAATAAAAGGAAAAGCACGGTAGACCTCATTTCGCGCGAAGGGAAGAAATGGGTAGGTGGAGACAAAAAAAAGTAAGATAACGTTGCGGGAGAGAGAATGTGGCGCCCTCTGCGCGGAAGTTTACATAGTTATGCGCTGCATATATATATAAAGTCGTATGAACGTAGATGAGGTAGGAGGGGTGGATGTGAGAGGGTGCTGTCTTAAAAATTCGGAATAATCACGCGCGTTCTACAGAAAATTATACGACGGCGACTCCGAGCGACCAGCTGGTACTTCTTCCTCTTCTCTCGTCGCCTTTCATCCAAATTTCCGCGCTCGCATCCTCCCCCTCTATCGTACTCGAGGGAGCGCTTCCATCGTTGTATTTTTTCTTTTTTGTTACGCTACCGCGGAAACCCGGGTTGTCGACAGGTTCGTCGAGGCATGGGAGCGTGGGGCGTCGGTTAATTCGAGAAAGCGAAAGAAAATAAAACACACATATACAGACACACACACAGAGAACAAAAAATCGAGAGAAAATGGAGAAGAAGATGTTGCTACGGGATAAGGTACAAGAATGGTGGAGGGGGTTGTGTGTTGCGCGCTCGGGACGTTCTTTCGCGGAGACAAGAACGAGAATTCTCACGAAAGAGAGAG
>JAPYZU010014944.1:0-10018 GCA_030523005.1 Tryphoninae sp. B BG-2022a | reverse complement strand
ATCTCCATTAATAAATTCCGAACTGAGTGGAAATTTGGTAGAGGCATAGTTTAACTATTGAACTATCTACCGTTTAAAATTCCAAATTTTCTCATAAAATGTAATTTGCTTCTAAACAACCTTAAATGCAACTAGGTTCAGTGGGAAGGTATATGACTCCTGTTCACGGAAGTCAGTATGACGCCCAATGTATTGTAAGTTCTTTGGATGGTAAATATTAAAAAAAAAATGGTTTCTTAATATTTTTTTGGCAATTAGTTTTATCGAAAAATGTTTTCTACAAAAGCTGTGCAGCATATTATGCGCAAAGATATTGGAAATGCTCGCGAATTTGAAAAACACGAATATATTGGTAAGAATAATAATAAATTGATGAAGTGTAAACATGACTATCTCCACTTCTAATCAAGATATTGACTTGTCTTGTGGATTCTTGAATACAGTACGACCTCCAAATCAGAAACCAAAAGGCCCCCAAGGGGAAAAGTGGTATGTGCTGGGCGTCAGACTATGTTTTTCTGGTATATTTTTTCCCGCTAAACACAAATCTGAAGTCAGAATTGGGAGTAACTTAGCAAATAATCGAGGAAAACCCCAAAAAAAACTAAAAATCACGATCTAGTAATTTTTTCTGCATGATATTATCATAACGCGATTTTTGCTATTTTTGTTTTTCTCTGTAGTATCCAACCGTAATTTGTAAATATATTTTCGATTCACTACCTTTTGTATCTCATTTAGGTTTCATATAGATGAAATGCATTTTTCATTTACTAGCAGAAGCTTGCTACCCCGGAATATTAGTAGTAGGATGACAACAGCTCTTTAATAGGATGTGTAGAATCATTCGCTAGTCTACATTTCGTGATATCGAAACCAGCACAGGCGTCCTACTTTTCAGGGAAGCGTTAGAATATGAGAATGATTCCGTAGTTTGTTGGACGACGAGTTAACATTGTCCCCGTAAAAATCGGAGAGCCCTCATACTTAGGTCCGGGTAGGTATGAGGTTTATCACCTCTAGGACGGCTGATGCACTTGCGATCGGCCCAGGTATTTTAGCGAGCGGAGTTTGTTTATTTTAATGAATTGTGATGATTTTTCTACTCAATATTTCGCTGGAACTTCTAGAGTCGTGACAATTACGAATGTTTTAGGGAACCCAATGTCTTTTGTTATGTTTGTGCAAAATACATAGGGCCAACAAATACAAAGAAACTCATAGATCACTTTGTAACTTTGTATTTCAGCAAGATTTCATCAAGATGTGAAGGGACGACGATTTGAGGGGCAGTGGAGAGTAAATATGTTTGCAGATTAATGTTGGATGCTACAAAGGGAAACTGAAGAGAGAGGAAAAAAGCGCCGCAGAATTCCACTGCATATGTCGTCTGAAGACAAAAGAGCTAGGAAGCCATGAACATTATAAGAGTGTTATCGTCATAGAGAAACAATTACTAGATCGTGATTTTTAGCGGTTTTTTTGGGTTTTCTCCATTATTTGCTCATTGACACCTAATTCTGACTTCAGATTCGTGTTCAGCGGGAAAAAATATGCCAGAAGAATATAGTCTGACATCCAACACATACCACTTTATTTGCGGACCTGGGTAATTAAGTCCTCGGCATATGCAATAGATTTTGGGTCTGGTATCTTTAAAGTTGGGCAATACATCGTTGTTATAGGCATTGAAAAATAACGGCGAGATTATCGTACCCTGTTGTAGTCCATTGTTGAGCTTAAAAGTTATTGCATCCATTTAAGAGTGCTCGAGGAAGCACAAATTGAGCATCTACGTATGCTATTCTCTTGACCGCAATGAATTAAGGGCGGACAGCCCATTTAAAAGTTTCAAAAAATGCATTTTTTCTCTTCCAAATTACTTCAATACGTGTAGAATACGAAAAAGTTAATTTCTTAGTAGTCCAAGCCATAGAGCTTTACAATCACCAATTTTTGACAAAAATAGCAGCCGATAACGGCGAGTACCATCAGACGCGGAACAGCATCCCGATCATAACTGACCACTTTTCGACTCCAGATTCGCATTTTATTTTTTGTTATTAACAAATTAGTGAAAAAAAAATACATCTTTCGTTTTTTGCTTATAAAACACAAAATAATGAAAGAACCTGTTTAGTCCCAATGGACGTATGTATGTAATGATCCCAATGGAATGTAGGTAATTGAAATACGCATAAAATGACCGTTGAAAAAAGCCGATCGGTCAATAATTAAGTGAGATGCACTGACAGAACCGAGAAAAAAAAAGTTTTTCAAAAATGTATAACTCCGCCATTTTTGAAGTTATAGGCCAGGCTCTTCGCGAGATCGTAGGTATTGATACGTACTTTTTGTGTGCCAAATCTGAGCGCCGTCGGATAATTAGGTTTTGCGTTATTGCAATGAACATTTAATTGTGCCATATTTTGTGGAGAGACTGGATGTGCTGGAGGTCGTCGGATTTAAGTTTAACATTGGCTTTTGAAACTAGAACTCTTGACCCATAAATCATTAATTTTAGATTTTCATTTAATAGCGTTTGAGTATGTGAAAATCATGCCTAAACATGATTAAAGACGGCCGAGCGCGCGAAAGTGGTTGAGTAGTGGGGGTAGACCGGCAGACATGGGGAAGTTGCATATACCATATAGTAATAGAAGTATGCTCGGCTCAAGTTTCGTATCTATTTATTTAATTATTTCAAGAACCAGTGTGACTATTTTAACATTTTTTTAAATTTGGTGTAAGCGGAATCTGATTATTTACTCAGATTTCATGTAAAATGAACGAGCATCTTTTTTCAGATGTTTTAACCTACACGTCCTCACATTAATATAAATATGTATTGAACAATTAAGAATATTATTAAATATTATTTGAATAATATTCCTATAATATTCAAATAATAATAAATATTAAAAAATGATAATTGCATTATAATTAATGTGAGGACGTGTAGGTTAAAACATCTGAAAAATAGTTTTTCATTCATTTTACATGAAGTCTGAGTAAAGAATCAGATTCCGGTGACCGAGTTACCCCAAATTTAAAAATAATGTTAAAATAGTCCCACTGGTTCTTGAAATAATCAAATAAATAGATACGAAAGTTGGTCTGAGCGCGCTTCTATTGCTATATATCCGGCTTCCCCGCGTCTGCCGGTCTATCCCCACTACTCGACCACTTACGTTTTGTGCGTTTTGGTTATATTGAGGTGCGATTTTCACCTACTTAAACGCAATTAAACGAAAATCTAAAATTGAAGATTTATAGGTCAAGAGTTCTAGTTTCAAAAGCCACTTGTTAAACTTAATTCGGACGACCTCCAGAGCATCGAGCCTCTCCACAAAATGTGGCACAATTAAATGTTCATTGCAATAACGCAAAATCTAATTATCCGACAGCGCTCAGATTTGGCTCACAAAAAGTACGTATCAATACGTACGATCTCGCGAAAAGCCTGGCCTATAACTTTAAAAATGGCAGCGTTATACATTTTTGAAAAAAAGTTTTTTTTCTCGTTTCTGTTAGTGTATCTCCCTTAATTATTGACCGATCGGCTTTTTTCAGCAGTCATTTTATGCGTATTTCAATTACCTACAATTCGCCCATAGGGACCAAAGAGATTCCTTCATTACTTTGTGTTTTATAAGCAAAAAACGAAAGATGTGTTTTTTTTCACTAATTTGTTAATAACAAAAAATAAAATGGGAATTAGGAGTCGAAAATTGGTCAGTTATGATCGGGAGGCTGTTCCGCGTCTGACGGTACTCGCCGTTATCGGCTGCTATTTTTGTCAAAAAAAAGTTTATTTGCTTTGCCTATAGGCCAACTTTTAAAGTTCTTGTAAAAACAGCTACTTTCCGAGAATCTTTGTCATTGTACTGCGAGTGCCGAGCGTATGTAAATGCGTTTTTCTCGAAATTCTTTTTTCATTACATATTTTTTTGATACCAAAGATTATCGAAAATATCGGTTTTTGTCATGTTATGTGTGACATTTTCTTTAGTTCGTAACTTATTATTAAAACTTTAGGTTTACTAAGTGACCGCAGGCTTATATTGACCACATCATCTTTCTCTTCTGTTTGAGATCATTTTTGACGGTGCTACAATTGGCATCGTCAAAAAAACGTTTCCACGACTATGCGGCTTCATCATGCTATATCTGCCAATTTTCAATTCTTTCTGATTATTAAAAATGGAAAATACTCAGTAAAATGTATTAAGAAACTTGCAAAATTTCGAAAAGGTCCATTTATTTTTTCACCTTAAAAAAAAGAATCATAAAAATTTGCTCAATCTCGACATTCTAAATGATTGTCTTCCCTCAGCCCTTTCTCTGCGGCGCGGTCTGGGCCGAATCCATCAGTGTAGATAGCGCGCTATTCGCATGTCGAGGCGCTGCTACAAGTCCCGGTGACCTAATTCGTGCCGTCTCTGATTGGTTGCCAAAACAGTACCCGGAGATTTTATATCATTCTTAACGTTTTTTAAAGATAATAACTGCACATATTTCCATTAATAATATTCGTTTTTATTTGTCTTGAGCAGCATCTTAAACTATTTTAATTTACTTAATCGATGGACTCGCCAGAGCATATATACAGTAGCGGACAAAAGTTTATTTTTTATGAAAAGAGATTTATGAAAAATTCGATGTCTTACACACAATATCTCGTTACAACAAATTCTGTTGAATTTGGATTCGTCCGAAAATAGCACATTTTGCCAATCCTCATATGTCCAATGCCGATAAGCCTTAGCAAATTGCAGCCGTAATTTTTTATTCTTTTTACTCAACATCTGCTTCTTCCGTGGCTTTCACGCTTTCAAATTGAATTCGTCTAATCGTCTTCGGACAGTTCTTACACTAATTTGTGCATTATTATTGCTACATATTTTAGCTCTGATATCGAATGCTGAACGAAAACGATTTCTCTCACTTAATCGATGAATCCGACGATCCGTCGTTGGCATCATTTTCCGCCGTCTACCACTTTTTGATCGATCAAAATAGTCCCCAGTCTTTACAAACTTGTACCACGCTTGCTTACAAGCAGTTTGTGATCGATCCATTTTAGTTGCAATTGAAACAATGTCTCATTTTGCCTCCCTAGAGATACGATTAGTCTTCGTTCATGTGATGACAAATTACGGATTGTACCCATACTTTTTTCGTACGGAATTCAACTTAAGATACTGGGTGATACACTACAAACTATTTACAGTATTAATATATCAAATTATTGCATGGATCTTCTGTGGATACCTCGTTCGACAGATCGTCTTAAACTAATGTCCCCTGTTTACAGATGGTCGGAAGACAAAAAAAAAAGTGTACAGTCTATATTGTTTACGTTTGACGCCCGAGACTTCTACATTATGAAAGTCAAACATACACCTGTAGTTTGACAAACCAACAAGCCGAAGGAAACGTTAGAAGTTATGTGACAGATCCATGAACCAAATTGTAATCCATCGTCTTAAACTTTTGTCCGCTACTGTATACGCCCGCGGTATATGCCAATGGACTGGCCAGGGTGTATATACAGGGTGAAGTGCGTAAGGGGTGCCACCCGGTATTTCAAGGTGGATGGGCTCATTACGAACAAAAGTTGCAAATAAACATTGAGGATATTGTTAATAATTTACGAGATATAAATTTTTTTTCTCGGGCATTGGCTGCTCTGAATTTAGGCGGGGAGTGGCTGACTTCAATGCACGTTGGGCAAAATTCGGAGCAACCAATGCCCGAGAAAAAATACAAGCAATCTAATTGACTGCTCTGAATTTTGCAAACCCAAATCTAACACCCTAATCTATGCTATATCTACGGCTAGGGTGGGAGTGGGTGGCTTCAATGCTTCTCGGCGCGCTCTGATTGGTCCGATTTAAAAAATTGTTATCTCGTATATTATTAATAATATCCCTAATGTTTATTTGCAACTTTTGTTCGTAATGAGTCCATCTACCTTGAAATACCAGCTGGCACCCCTTACGCAATTCACCCTGTATACGCCCACCGCAGTACAGGGGTTAAAAGAGATAGTCTCGACCCTGACAAAATCAACCGCGTTTCAACCACGTTTCACTACACGCTTGACCGCGTTTCAAGTACGTGCCAAGGGCGTTTCGAAATACGCGTACCAAACGCATTACTCATTTTATCACGCTTTTGAAATGCGATTAAGCGTATTGGGATCTGACATGGGGCGGAGCCAATAGATATAGCTAATAAATATGGCGACGACGTGCTTGACATTTACATAGTACTGATAGGGAAAGTATTTGTTAATTAAAATGTTATTAACAATTAGTGAAATTTCTAACTAGGGAGGGGCAAATCCTTCAGAAAGGAAGTTTGTAGAAGGAGAGAGACTGTTGACGGCTAGACCCGTAGTTAAATGTGGCAAAAATGTAGAAATACATGGCACGATTTTCTTGACAGCGCTATGTTTACAAACAACTAATATCAGACTCATTCCTCATGAAATTAAAGGAAAATTTAATTTAGAAGGTATTGTATCTTGTACCTGCACTTGCAAATCATGATTAGGAAAAAAATGCAAACATATAATTGGTGTTTTGTTGTACTGCCATCAGTAAGTACACCTAACCTAATTTCGAGTGAAGTATAATTTATTATATTATTGTATTGCGGTTGCTGCTGCAGCTGTTGTTGTTGCGCTTTTCTTTAATCTTCATTCCAATCTTGATTGATTCGCTTCCATTTTTTTCTTCGTTGTCCCTGGCAAGTTGCAGGAAGGAATCGTCGTGTTTTTTAAACGTCTTTTTGCGATTCAATATCTGTGATGTAATTTACATTATTAATTATACGATAGTATTACAGATTGTAAGTTAGTTTTTATTAAATATTATATAGCTTACCTGGCAATATATAATCAGATTTCTTAAAATGTGGTGAGCACACTTTAGTATTCGACGAAATTTTATGTATTTTTAAAGCCATTTTCCATGCTTTTAATTTATCGACTTGCTCCAATTTATCGAATGAATTTATTGTGTTGACCATTCCGGCGAGGGTCAAGGCTCGCCTCGTAGAGGGGCGAGCGTCGCTAGCATCTAGCGACGCTCAGTTTTATTTGACAAATACTTTATAACGTAAGTAATATAACTTGTGGCTAATTTTCCGATCACCGTCCATCCTCGACACCTTCGGCTGTCTCGTTCGCGTCTACAATCGCAACGTTGCTGCTCGGCGCCAGTCGATTTTTGTTAAGTCGGTATCGTCAACCGGCACGTCCACCTTCACGAATCAACGAAAGCAAGGTTTGGGACAAGGGAAGCGGGAACTACTCACCTTGTGACCGATCTCGAACTAACTATCGGTGACGATTTAACTAAGGTGACGATCCGGTTTACCTGGGTGCATCCGCGAGATCGGCAACTCACGCACATCGCATAAGAGAGAGAGAGAGGCACCTTGCGTTTTCCACAAGCCTTCGCGAGACATCTTGTCTCAAACGCGATACGATAACCGCTGTCTCCGCGCTAATCAGGACGCACACAGAACCATCTGATGAAATCTATAACCGGTAGCTACTGCCCTCTCGCTCAGCGAAATTCTTAGCTTTAACGACATCACAATTATCGATGTTACGCAAGATCTAGCAAGTACGCTGAAAATCGTATTCCAATGGTCATGGCGCATAGGAAAGCACTTACGCCGGCGGCACGAAAGGTTGCCACTCTCGCTCGCAATCTCAAAATCTCGGCTTGCCCTCACGCGCGATGCACCTTAAGGCAAGGCGCCGGTATTGCAGCCGGGCCTGCATCAATTCTCCGTGCGTACTCATCGGCCGTTCTTCCCTGACGGTTAACGCGGTACGTCGAGCACTAGTCTCCGCTTCAGGGTCGAACACCACACCGTTCATCACTCAAAACTTCCCTAATCGACAACACTGTCACAAAAGAAATACAAGTGGGAGCGTACGACGAATAACGGGACAGCTGAGCGCGCGCCACTCACGGTAACGGCCTTGAGATGGTGACTTTTTCCACTACGAAAAAAAAACCACGTTACAAACTATGGAATAAACATTCCTGGTAATTTAATTAAAAGATATTTAAAATGGTGACCATAGCAACACTGCCCTTGAGATGTACGAAAACATAGCTTGCTGTCCGAGCAAAATCTCACAAAAAAAACTTCTGGTTTAGCCGATGAAGAAAAACGCGTGCTTGTCATTACCGATGATAAAAATATTATTTTTTCGACAAGTACTAGCGATTGGAAGTCAAGAATTGAAATTCTAATGCTTAAATCAATATTGTTTTATACATTGTAACTTTGTACAATATTTCCCCTATACCCGGCTCGTCCCAAAGACAGCTGTCCCCACGAAAGCCCCAAAACAAGGCAAGTCAAATATTATTCGTTTTCTTAACTATTGTAAGGTCTGTGCAAACACTTATCAAGAAGAATATCGACCCCGCCAGCCTCAAAGTCATCTCCATTGCATCATCATTGTCTAAGTAGTGCACGTCATCGACGTCGATGAAGGCAAGAAACTCTGAAACTCGCATTACACTTGCACAACACCCAAAATCAGCCACCTGTCAAGAAGATGTACCGTCCGCCCCTGCCCCGAAGCCATCCATCGGCTGATCGGCGATAAAGAAGCACGAAGATGCAACGCACGGTGATTCCCATAAATTGCGATTACCCACAATCATACTTTCATATACGCCCTAATACAACGAACGACCCCATTATCCGCCTGTCACCAATAGATCCCCCTAGCGACGATCAAATGTCGATTATACGCTTGGACCTTCCCCTATCGACCCGTGACGCTGTTGCCCAGTTATCGAAGGCAGGATTGATGATTAGGAAATCGATGATCAAGGAAATTTTAATAACTTCCGTATAGCCACGCGGAATCATCAGTTTGCAACGAATCGGCAACTACAAGGGAAGCCCAAAAATTTATGAAAGTTATAGTGAGATTTCATTAGAGCTTTGAGCGAGAGAGAATCCTAGTTGGTAGCGACAGAAAATTGAAGTTTAAAGTGACACAACCATTTGCGTACAGAAATTTGGAGAGTCGAGGAAAGAGCAGGGTGAGTGAGAAAAGTGTGAGAGAAGCGAGAGTGATCAAGGATAAGGAAAGGAAAGACATTTGAAAGGAAACACATTGCCTTCTGAAGATATGTAATAGAATACAGTATGTCTGAAAGTCGTGACTGGAAACAGGGTGCTTGATAATATGGTTCGCAAGAACAATGCTATCATTGAATGATCGTTTCCAGATTGGCTCGCTTACGAGTCGCGAGCGCAGGAAGAAAATGTCCCCTAAAATTTTATAATGGATATAACCCTTTATTTCGTGTTTCTATTTCCTCTTTGTAGTAGTAAGTCTCTAATCTTTCGAATGTATACCCTTGCGGCTTTTTACATTCCTCTTTTCTTACAATCACCGCGCATCCTCATTTCCACCATCAACTACTCCGGTGGACCTACAGTTTTTGGTTAGGTGGGTTCCGAATCACCGAGAGCACAGAATAAGCACATAGAAAAATTCCATTGGTGCCGGCGGGGATTCGAACCTGGGATCCTCGAGTTGAGAGCGGAGAACGCTCACCATTGTGCCACTGCCTCTCTTATTTCCTCTTTGTAGGGCCTTATTAACCGTGTTATACTGATTAATATTTTCGTTCGACGTTGTTTATTAATAAGGATACGTCTTACTGTTTCATCGGACATTATGGTGGACTGTGCGAACTGCCCATATGTATACAGGGTGTCCCATTTTAATCTTACACCTGATTTTTCTCGGAAAATACTGCTCCGATTAAAAATTGTGTATAATGAAACTTTTAGAGTTCGAAGGGGGACGTTCAAAAAAAAATTTTTTTTTGTGTCATAATTCAAAATGGCGGCTGTAAGATGTCCGACATGTTTTTTTTAAATAGAAACAGGCCATTTCTTTGTTACTAAAAAATTTGTCGGATCAAAACTAACAACTTTTATAGGAACATTTTTTTGATAA
>JAPYZU010014711.1:0-10015 GCA_030523005.1 Tryphoninae sp. B BG-2022a | reverse complement strand
TCGATGATTAATTAATCCCAAAATCCTTGTCGTCAATTATGGAGTTATCACGACGATCATCTCGTATTGTCATCGTTAAATTTTCATTTATCAAGAATTTTTTCAAATTACTCGATATTATTTATGAAATTTATGTCCTCGCAGATATATCCTGCACGCTCTCGTACTTCATCGTACAAAGATAATAACGAGTCGTTGTAATAAAAAATAATATTTCCAAAGTTTTAAAAATTTGAAATTGTAATAAACATTTTCAATTAAAAATAACAATTCGTATAATAAAAAATTGTTATTTTTCGCTTATCCTCGATGATTAATTAATCCCAAAATCCTTGTCATCAATTATGGACTTATCACAAGGATCGTCTCATAATCAAAAATTTTAAAAAATCGTATAATCGAACTCACCGATCATCGTAGACGAATCCCGCGTTGAGTGTATTGTAATAAAGAGCAGCGGCTACAATCGCGCAAGCTAGAGCGAGGATATCCATGTCACATTGCTGCCTCGGCTTCGCGAGAACCGTCGTCCTTAGATTCTTGACTTGTTGCACGTTAGCAAAATCCCTTCTAGCTACAAGATTCTCTCTTCTTTTTCTAGCCGGTCGGTGGTCGACGTATGTGGTGTTGGCAGTGACAACGACAACGTCCGACGAACAACAGCGATTTCTTCGGCGCCCCGTCGTCTTCACGGTCGTCGCGCGACCCGGTACAACACTGAGGTACACGAGAAACGACCAAGCGATTAAACCAAACGAACGAAAAATCATCCACCGTTCCCAAAACCGATCCCACAAATTCCCCCGAACAATAACAAAACAATTAATCTCTCGAATCAACAAAATCTTCACGTTTTATTTCAATACCTTTTCTCAAATACGAACAAAATCCCAATGAACAAAGAACAAAACAAAACAAACAAACTCACACTTATCAAACTCTCAAAATATCGACATATATTTATCACGATTAATCCCTATCAAGGATTTTATAATTAAGATTAATATCAACGATACAATTCGAGCTTCGCTAGATTAAAAACACACTTCACGATATAAACAATTCGCCCTGTTGGCGAATCGTAATTCACAAATTATTACACTTTCCCTCCAAAGCTGCAAGTTTAAAGCCCCTATGGGGTTCTTCTTCGTGATAATAGTGGAGAGACTCGATATCGCTCTCTTGGCTATCCGCGCACAATTCCTCCTCGTTCACTGAATCCCTTTTCTACGTATATTTTATAGATAGATAGATATATATATATATATATGCATATATATATATATGTTCTCTCTATTACATTGGTGGGCGACCGTGCTCGGTGGGTAGAACGTTGATTTTCCAAAGTTTAAACAGCCTCGAATCTGCTTTCTCTACTAGTTCGTACATGTATGATGTATATATAGTTGGCTGTATATATATATATATATATATATATATATATATATAAATATATATATATATATAAGGTAATGTATGAAACTGTTCTAGACTCGATTGTCCCGCGACTATAAACTCTCCACTCGTGCAAAATGCACGAAGCTCCGTGTGATCTTCAATTATCCTCGATTAACCCCTTGTCCACCCTACGGGCATGAAATTTTCCTCTGATTTCCCTTTTTTGTTAATTTATTTTCGACCCTTCGTCGATCAGCGATTAAACGTCATCTTGGAAGTAATTTTCTTAGATTCGTACGGGGATGAAATCCATTTGATGTCTGACCGTAGCGTTGACCTTCGCTACTTGGATCAAACGTTTTGTTCCTTTATCGTAGTGAAATTTTCACCGTTCCTCGTCTCGTCGTTGCACAATTTCCCGACGAGACTCTCTTTCCGATCTGGAAGATTTTGGAAAATTTGTTATCGCGTTTTTTCGACGATAACGAACGTTTTTTCGCGACGTGACGAACCAACGTCGCGGAAAACGGGACGGGGATCAGTTCGTTATATTCGCGATTTTGATTAATTCGAGAACGACGATCTTTGCAATTTGATACGAGGACGATATTGCGATTAAGATTGTGACGTTCGATCTCGTAAGTTTCGGTCGTAACGGTCACGAGGTACCGGAGACTCGGAACGCGGCGCATGTTACAAGTGCTATCGCGAAACTGTCGCGCACCCCCCTGTGAGCGAGAGCTTTATAGAACTTGCGGACGGAGCGGGGAGAGCATCGATCGGTCGGGCGCATGCGCGCCTGACGACCTCTTCGCCCCGCTGTGCTCACGCCGGCCTTCCCCCCCCCCCTCCTCCACGTCTTCCTCCCACGTTTCAATGTATGTTTATACACAAATATTAAAAAATACACAAATAACAATAAATATAAATACATGAATATGAAAAAATTACGGGAATTATATGTTTATAATCAAAGTTTATTGGGAAACGTATAAAACTTGTTTGATGTAAAATTAATGCGATTGCCCCAATTGAAACTTGCGCTGTTTACGGAACAAATAATTTTCTTCGATCGCATTAAAATTATTGTTCAAACGCATACGCGTCATTCAAATATGATGCGCGACGAATCTAAACAAAATTTCACATTTTGAGGAGGAATTGATATTTGGAGGAGATAATATTTTAATATATGGATTAATTAATTGTTCAGTAAAATTTGTAAATATTGTATACGGTAAATCAATGGATTTATTAATCTTTACGTCAATGTTAAAAAAAAAAACATAAAATTGCAGAAATATGAATATTAAAAAATATAAGCGGATTTGATAAATTTGTTAAGCTCGCTCGAGGACTTTAAATATTTTTTAACGGATGGAAATAAATTGTTGTAAAATCGGGAATTCGTTAATTGCCGAGGAATGTTTGTTTAGTTATTATTATCACGTCGTAAATAGTGGAATAATGAAACAATTATGATAATGATTTTATTTTTAAAAAATCTCGTTAATTTCTCTAATTAGTCGAATGCAACGATATCCCATCGAGGCGTGTGATGTATCATCGTTCGATTTGAATGGAAAATGGATAAAGCGACGACCAAACGACGACTGATAGACATATAGTCATACGTGTATGTATTTATACATATATATGTAACGTACGCACATTTCGAATGTATATGGGGCATTCCACGTCTTTGTTACATTCTAATATTCGTTACAAGAAGCCTCCACGATTTTTTCCAATTTTTTTTCTCAATCCATTTTCAAAATATCGATTTTTCAAAAATTACGTCACTTTTTTTTTAAACATCCACAACTTTGCAAATTTGGCCAAATTGGACGTTTTTTTTAAATTCTTCTTTCCAATCATACTTATGATAAAAAAACAATATCGATCGATATTTTCAAACCTTATTTCTATAACATTTTCAAATTCCAAATATAAATTCCTGATTTACAAAAAACATTTATTGATAATTTTTTTTTTTAAGTTTTCACAAAAAACTGTCATTTATTCCACAACCTTTAAGCCTACATAAATAATGAGATACCCATACAATCTATTTCTTTTATATATATATATGTGTGTGTGTGTGTGTGTCTGTGTATCTACGAGTCCTTCGGGTTCGCCACACTCTCATTTTCTCTAACTCCGGCTTTGTGCAGCTTGTTATTTGCCCCCTGGACTAGTGTAGATTGAGATAATGGCCTAATGCGACCGATCGTGCTCCAACGAATGGAAAGAAAAAGGGACGCCAGAGAGCGCGAATGACTCCTGCATATAGTGTGGCTTCCAATGCCGCGATTATAACGGACACGAAGACATACACGTACACATATATATACACATATGTGATATGTCCAGTCACCACGCGATCCTCATCCTGCCCCTCGCTGCAATATTCATAATGCACCGTATCGTTCAATCATACTCACCGACTCGCTCTCTTTCTCTGTCTCTCGTTCTCTTCCTCTCTCTCTCTCTTTCTCTCTGTCTCTTTTTCTCCCCCCTCACTCAATATTTGCCTCAATCAAAAATCGATCCATCGTTACAATGGTCAAGACATGGAAAACTAGTTAATAATATTAATTATGGTTGAGTCATTAATATCGACTTGTAATTAATAACGAGTGATAATGATTATCATTATCAAGAGGCACTGTAATTTGTTTTATATGTACAAATTTTCTTGGAAGTAATATTGAGAGTTGATTAAAGTTTGTTATTGTTGTCTTTGTTATTATTATTGATGAAATATGAGAAACAAGGATTTTTAGGAAGTCAAAGCAACTCCAGGTGTGATTTTCCATAAAAAATCTGGATAAAATTCATACGCGCATTGAACATAAATTTCGTCGATTGGATTTCGATTATTCAAAAATCATCATTGAAAATTCGACATAAAAATCTCACAAAAATTCATCGTTTTCAGTAAAAAAGAATATGAAGAGAAAGGAAAAAAAATAAGAAAAATACGGAATATTCATACATTTTTTATTCCCTTATGTGAAAAAAAGAAACACAAAAAAACGGGGGTGGGGGAAAATCAAATAAAAAGAAGAAGAAACAGGGAGCGAGTTGGCAGAAGTAATAGGAAAGAGGAGAAAGGAGAATGCGGGAATGGTGGAAAAAAGATGAAAGGATAGAGGCGCGAAGGTGACGCACTGCGAAGACAGGAAGGTGAAGAGTGTATATTGGAAAATTGATACCCTCTCGCGACGGTGGCGGAAGTGCGTTTTCCTTCCGCAACACACACCGTTCCAATATTCTCCCTACTGACATTCGCGAGTTTTCTTTACCCTCGCCCACGCTTTCTTATCTCTCTCTCTCTTTCTCTCTCTTTCTCTCTCTCTCCCTGCTCCCCCCCCCCTACTCGGTACTCTCACCCACACATCTTTTTCTTACTTTCGTCGGCCTTTTTCTCTTTCTCTCTCTCTCTCTCTCTCTCGCCGTTAGGAAGAAAACTGCTGGCCGGCGAATATACGTAAGGGTGGGAGTGAGAGAGGGAGAACATCGCCACGAATCTCCATATTTATCTTTCCCCCGGGAAAGATAAAAGAGCAAGCGTAGTGTACGAGCGGCGGTAGTGCCTTACTACGGCGTTTCTCGCTGCGAGAGATCCAGTTCAGGCAGTTCACAGTTATAGCTCGTTCCTGGTGTGGTGTGGTACTTATGTATGTATGAACTTATATATGTATATATATATATATATATATATATATATATACATATGTATAGTTTCTAGAAAGAGTACAGAAGCGGTCTTACCGGTCGTCGAGCCGAGCTCGGGCAAACAGCCGAAATGTACGACCCGACGTGTGCGAGGAGAGAAAAAAAGGGGTCACGTGACGTAGCAACAAATCACGGTGTGAATCATTTTTTTTGTTCTTTTCTCTTAGAAAATTTCACATTTGTCAGCCCTTGGGAGAATTCGTCTTAGGCGATGCAATTCGCCCCGGGGGACCAATAATACAAAATTGCGTTCTTTTTGTACCGGCTCCAAAATCAACTCTTCTTGTTTTTATTTTTTATTTTGGCCTAATTTCGTTAATAATTTTATTTGGTTAGTTTCAGTCGGTTTATAAAAAATTCAATTTTACATGGTACAAATGGCAAACAGTTGGAGTGTAATATTATAAAATTTGTAAAAAAACAATTAATTTTTGAAATTATTGTTAAAAGTTTGAGGCGATGCAATTCATCCCCAGAGACGATTAATATAAAATTATATTCTTTTTCTTCGGGCTCGAAAACCAATTCTTATTGTTGATTTTTTGTTCACCTTAATTTCGTTAATAATTTTTTTCATCAATTACAGTCGTTTTATAAAAATAATTAAATTGTAAATAAACCAAACATCAAACAGTCGAGCTGTAACTTTACAAAATTAAAAAAAAAACAATAATTTTCAAAATTATTGAAAAGCCTTTGTGTCATTGTCTATTTTCTTTATCTTAATGTCATCAACAATGTTTTTTCGCTTCACTCATTTTACAAAAAATCAAATTACACCTAGAACAAACGTCAAACATTCGAACTGTCATTTTTCGAAAATTTGTAAAAAAAAAACAATAATTTTTAAAATTATTAAAAAATACATGATATTTTAAGAAAAACAGGCAGTTTTAGATTTAACCGAGATTATTCGTTATGTAAATAACCGTCGTATGTCCATTTCAGCCAAAGATCGCAACATGGATGTGAAAAATTCATTCTGGCACAGCAATATCGATGGACGTACGTGCGCTATATTTGTCCAACTCATGGATCAATCATATATATATATAGACATATACATAAACATACGTAAAACGTAGATATATCGTAGCACAACTGGAACCACGACACGAACGTGTCAACATCTGTAATTCGATGGGGAACTCATGTCCGTGAAGTTTAGCCTGGAAGTATTTATTGTGTACTCTCGGCATACGTTACAGTGAAGAGGTGGGTAGAAGAGGGCGGGGAGGGGGGGGGCGGTGTGGGCAAGGTGTGAGGGGAGCGACCTTCTATTGCAGCGTATGGTTACAGAGTGGACCTGATAAAATCGGTCAACCACGGGAAAAACCGGGCGGTCGTGCATGCACGTGAAAAAAAAAGGAAAAAAAACACACACCCACACTCACACACACACACACACACACCGCAGAGATCACGCGGGTAGTGTCGCTATAGAAACCGGTGGGTTGCTTCCGTCAACCTTTCACCTCACGTTTCCAATTTGCGTTTTCCCAGCCTCGATGCGAGAGATAGTCGCGGAAGCTGCGAACGTGTGTAGTATACGCTTCCTGAGAGATGCTGGTGCGAAACCATCGAAGCACGTTTTCTCTCTCTCCTTCCCTTTCTCTCTCTCTCTCTCTCTCTCTCTCTCTCTCTTTCCCCGTCACACCCCTCTCTCTCTCTCTCTCTCTCTCTCTCTCTCTCTCTCTCTCTCTCTCTCTCTCTCTCTCTCTCTCTCTCTCACTCTCTCTCTCTTTCTCTCTCTCTCCCTCTCTCTCTCTCTTTCACTGTCACGTGCGCACTGACAAGGTGATGACGAGACTACAAGCTGCAGACGAGTTGTGAATGAAAAAACGGAACGAGGGGGAGGGGTTTTTCGAGGGGCGGTTAGTGGCAAAAGAAAGCAGAAAAGAGAGAAAAATAATGGGAGGCGAGACCATAGACGACGAGGAAGACGAAAGGAAAAGGTTCGTCGGCTGATAAACAAAAGAGAAACAAAAAATCCAAAATCCAAAAAAAGGAAGATGTGGTCTTTGAAAAAAAAGCGATCTATCGGCGAGATGAGGGAGCGATGTGGTGGTGGCGAAAGGAGAGTGGGGGGGGGGTGGAAATTGTAGGGGTTATGTGACGATAAGTCGCTGGGTGGGGGTAGCACGGAGAACCGGTGGCGCCGCGTGACGTCGCGGTGGCAGTACTCGCCAAGGCGCCGGCGTCCGGCCACCCTCAGGGTAGGAAACCAACAGGTATCCGTCGCCTGAACGAACGTGACACCTACCTCTGCCCTCCCTCCTCAACCCTTCTCGTTTCCTTTCCCTCTTACTCCATATCTCTCTCTCTCTCTCTCTCTCTCTCTCGCTCACTCCGCGCCTGGCCTCTCGACAACTTGAACCCCTTCCCAACACCCCTTCGCCCCGTTCGCATATACCTCGGTCCCGTTCGGGAAACCCTTCTAGCACAAGCCACACACCGAGAACCATCGGGTTGACCCGCGATCTTACCAACCCCTCCCTTTACATATCAGCCACTAATCATCAACCCTCTTCATCAACGATTTCGTCACTCAATAATTTACATTTCTATCAAAACCAGCTTCAAAAAAAAATAAATAAAGCAAGAACCTTCTATTTTCTTTGAAAATGAATTTTCCTGCGAATATAAAATTCGATATAATTTCCCTATCGTCCCCCTTTTTTTCCCAACGCAGACCGCAAAAACGTTACGACTCTACCGACTCTCTCGTAAAACCGACGAGTCAGAAAAAAGGCGAGAAAAAAGGCGGAGGGGGTAGAAAATCGTCGAGGGTGGAATCGATCCCGGATAAGGGACTCTCGCCGATGCCAACGTCGAGACTGTCGACGCCAAGATGAGATGAACAAAAAAAAGGAACAAGAAAAAAAACGTAAAACGTCACCTGGATATTTTCTCTCTCGTTCCTAGCGGAGTTCAGGGTTTGTTTTTCACGACTATAGGAAACTCCTGTCGAACGGTGTTTCGCGAGAGAAAACGGACAGGCTGAGAGACGTGGTTGTTTTCGTTGTTACGTGTATCGAGAAACGAGTGAGTTGCTCGGTTTTCATCGAGTCTGTATAACGTTCGTTACTCTCACTGTAATCCTCGTTACCGAGCGTGTTCCTTACCCGGAACGGGAATTGGAAACCGTTACCGAGTGAACAAGGGTGCGTGTATCGTTAACGTCAATGATACGGATGTATTCAGAACCGTGGAAACAATGCGAGGAAAGGAGATACTGTAAACGCAGCGGTAAAGTCGCACCCTACGTTGAGGCGGAATTAGGGGATGAAGGGTGCAAAAATCCCGGAGCCGACGTCGACGGCAATACTGATGGACAGGTTTTGTTCGAAGAATTATAAGACTGGCGTATAAACTGAAATTTGAACAAAGAGTTTTGGAAAATTTACTTCATCATCCCTCGATCTATCAAATATACGTTCATAGATAATTGACGTTAAATCGATTTCATTATATTTTTGTTAATTCGAATTATTAGAGGATAATTAATGAATATTAATTATAAAATAGACGATTTGTCGAATTACTAATTAGTATCAGGGTAAATCGAGTGACTCTTCACCCTCGTGTACCTTTTAGTCGAGTTAACTGCAAGGGTGGTCGAGTTAAGGGTAGAGTCGAAGGGCGCAAGGGATGAAGTTTCCTTCTCCATATTGTCTCGGCTCGTACTATCTCTCTTCCGTCGCTTCGTTCACATAAGATTCAGCATCTCCGGCTCCGTTCTCCGACTATTATCCAAGTTTCCCTTCTCGTAAGCTTTCTTGGCCTAATGCTTCTCGTACCCGAGGGACGACTTCAAACGATTATATCGCCTGTGACTCGGTCCGTTCTTCGTCCCCGGCCATATACACGTTTCTCTATGGCCATGCTCGTGTATTACGACCGGCAGTCGAGGTCGCTTCGCATTCAACCCTCTCATACATCCAACATCCCCTTCGTATCTTCTTATGCTTTCTCTTCTTATTTTCCTTCTTCGTTGGCTTCCCTTACGCTCTTTTCTTCGGTCGTCCATGCACAAAGGTTCATCCTGTATTTTCCTTCTCATACACTCTATGCCCTTCGCTCTGCCCCCCCCCCTCTCTCTCTCTCTCTCTCTCCCTCTCTCCCTCACTCTCTCTCTCTCTTTCTCTCTCCCTCTCTCTCCCTGACATCCAATCACCGAGACTCAACGACTAAGTATTTTCCACCCTTTACGCGCGGCTGGAAAAGAACTCGCCTCGCGAGACATCGTAGTGATTGGAATTTTTTTCGTGTGACGTATAAAAAAAAAGGCGAAAAGAAGAGAAAAAATGAACGCCGACGAGAAATATTGGACAATGGTAAAGTTCTTTTCTATTTTTGTCTATGAAACAAAATTATAAACAAAAATAGGAATATATAAATAATAATAATAATTATAAATGTTTATTTCATCCAGATTCATTTTTAGAAAGATTAATTAAATTTCCAATCCTACAATTTAAAAACTCAACTTTTATTTAATCAAAGTCAAGATTGATTTCCAATTGCACGAGGTATCGATCGTTTGAAAAATAATTTAAACGTGACATATCCCTATTTAAATTCTCTGTCTAAACTAACGTTATCTATACGTATTTATATATACAGGGTGACCCACATAACTCTCAACAGCTGAATATTTCGGAAACTATTTGTCCAATCAAAAAGTTGTTCATGAGAAAGTTTTGTGCTTTCGAGAGGCCTTTCTAACTACAAAAATATGAAGTTACTCCCTGCCCCCGCCCCTTTATGGGGGGCGGGGGGTAACTTTACAATTTCAAACGGGACCCCCTATCTGACAAAAAATCACATCTGACAAAAAAATGTTTCGAATAAAATTTATTTGTTTTTTTCCGTA
>JAPYZU010014608.1:10000-11256 GCA_030523005.1 Tryphoninae sp. B BG-2022a | reverse complement strand
GAGAATTTTTGTCAGTAGGAAAAGAAAGGTTTCATTGTAAGGATCGAACGTTAATACCTTTTGTTCAAAGGGCTTGAAGAGAATCAATGTATATATTTATATATACTTATGTATTTTTTAAAATTTTATTTATGTCGATGAATTAAAAAAATTTGATATTGAAATTTTCGTGAGAATTTTTGTTAGTAGGAAAAGAAAGGTTTTATTATAAGGATCGAACGTTGTGCCTTTTGTTCAGATTTAATTTGTCTATGTTGATTAATTATAAAAATTTGATATTGAAATTTCCACCAGAATTTTTGTTAGTAGGAAAAGAAAAGTTTCACTGTAAGGATCGAACGTTAATACCTTTTGTTCAAAGGGTTTGAAGAGAATCAATGTATATTTATATATACTTATGTATTTTTTATTTAGTTATGTCGATGAATTAAAAAAAATTTGATATTGAAATTTTCGTGAGAATTTGTCAGTCGGAAAAGAAAGGTTGCATTGTGAGGATCGAACATTGATATCTTTTGTTCAGATTTAATTCGACTATGTTGATGAATTATAAAAATTTGATATCGAAATTTCCGTCAGAATTTTTGCCAATAGGAAAAGAAAGGTTTCATTATGAAGATCGAATGTTGAGCCTTTTGCTCGAAGGGCTTGGATATACACGACGTAAATATATTATAAACTATGTAAATTAAAAATATAACAAACATTGAATTGAATATTTCTTTTCAAACAGATTAATCCAATTGATTCTAATTCATAATTATCGATAAATAAATAAATAAAACTCCGATCGAATTTGTGTAAAAATAATATTTTGGATCGAAGAATGTTTTTTACTTCCTTTTTAATGAAGACTGATCGAAATGAATGGGTTATTGTTAAGAGAATAAATATGAATGAGAGTGTGATAAAAATGCGAAGCGGAGCGGCGAATATGATTCGTCTGATGGACAGATGGAAGGAAACATTGATGACGTGAATTACCATTTCCTGCGAGGCAGTTCCGCTGCGAGGGGTGGTGGCAATCATATTTCAACAGTTTCTAGAGCGTCGAATCTCATCGCCCGACTGGACCGGATTAATATGGCGATTATTATTATGATTATTATTATTGTTGGAACACAGCTTGAATTTCACCAAGTCACTGCTGCTACGTTCGGAACTGTATTATTTAACGAAATTACGTCGATATATATATATATATATATATATATATTCATAGCGCACGGTCTCATCGCTACGCTGGCCCCGAGTTC
>JAPYZU010014608.1:0-7500 GCA_030523005.1 Tryphoninae sp. B BG-2022a | reverse complement strand
GCACACGTTGAGTAAGTCCCGAAAAATTTGAACCGTAGGATTTTTCGTCACGGAGGCAAACCACTCGTGACACACCCTTGTCCTCGTTTCTATTCACTCCCCGAGGGTACGTATCTACGAGAAGTCGTCAAAATTGTGAATTTTTTCTAGAGTGATTTTTACGAATAAAATTTTTGCACATAAGCGCTCGTGTACGTATCGTGAACTTAAAGGAAAGAACTCGTTGTCAGGCACTTTGTTTCTCGTAACTTTCCGTCGCGATAAAAATAGAGTACAATTTTCTAGAAAAAACTGCGAAAATCATTTTGGCGAGTACAGCATTTAATTATCGTTATCGAGATAGTGGATGAGAGCGTACGTGCCGAATCCGAAAGCAAACCCAGTGCTTCTATAGGGGAGAACAATTTACACGCAGGGACATCGAACGTGCTCGGACCTCCGAACTATCATAAATTCTTATTGATTCGCAAAGTTCGTCGAGCGAGAATAATAAACGATATAATAACTCTTACAGCACGGAACGCAAATTTACCTACCGATAACTCGATTAATTGTTTATCGATCGAGTAATCAATTAATTTTTTTATCAATCGATTAATCGATCGATTTGTTATCGATCGATTAATCGATCGATTAATCGATTGATTTTTTGTCAATCGATTAATCGATCGATTTTTTGTCAATCGATTAATCGATCGATTTTTTGTCAATCGATTAATCGATTGATTTTTTTGTCGATTGATTAATCGATCGATTTTTTTGTAGATTGATTAATCGATTGATTTTTTATAGATCGATTAATCGATTAATTTCGATTTTATCGATTCATCAAAAATGTAACGAATCTCACTGAGCAAGCTCGGAACGAACTTTTTCTGTTTTGCGTCTATCGGAGAAACTCCTCGAGACTTGTATTCGAGGACACGTGCTACCCTGCCTTGGCGAATCGTGCACACTCGCGACGCGGTGTTTAGTTGCACTTGTCGCAAGCGACAGCGGTCACAACGCGGAAACGAATATCCAGAGCATGTCGCTTCTCGTCTTGTGTTACTCGCGATCACTCGTTCGTACGGTACTACGTATACCTATTATACGCAAACTGTGAGTAAACGCGTCTCGAGGTCGCGCAACTGCTCGCAGCTTTGATCTATCTCGGCATAATGAATAAATTACGTCACAAGAAGATCGAATGATCGCAAAGTCTCCGCATGTTTGCAAGAGCTGATGTCCAAGAAAAGCTTCGTCGAAACTCGAGCTTTCAACGAGACACATTTTTCATACTATGCGCAGGTGACGTACATAATGTGTATGCGACAAAAAGACGAATTGATGTTCCGATAATTGATGGAATTAAAGTGAACAAAATATCTCCATATGTTTATATCTATATATATGCGATAAAAAGACGAATTGATGTTCCGGTAATTGATGGAATTAGAGTGAATGATATATACATATATATATATATATATATATATATATATATATATATATATATTTGTAAGAGCTGACGATATAAGACAAAGTCGAAAAACTAATGAGCCTGTAAGCTCTCGTGGTGTCTGACACGAGAAGTCGGAACATTGCCAGTTGCATGTTTATACGTTCCTTAATTATATACAGGTGGGTATACACATATATATAACGTGGAATGATCAAAAGCGGAAGTCCACACAAACGAGACAAGTCGGGCGTGAAAAGTTCTTCGAAGTGGATAATTGCTGATGCATAGCAGCAGCCTATGCTGTATATATATATATATATATATATATATATATATATTGCATGTATATATTTACAGACTCTCCGCCGCGAGAAGAGTGACGCGAGGCGAAAAGTTCTCGCCAGGATCGAGAGAAGAGATAGGACGAAAATGGTTGACGGATTTCACGAGTAAGCAGAAACGAGATTGCGAAACTTCCCTCGCGGTCTCTCTGTCTCACGCTGATTGCCCGCACTCTTTATCCACAGAGAGAGAGAGAGGAAAAAATACACGAGCGATAATTTGCAAAATTATACTTAAAAATGTAATAAAGTCGAAATTTGACGAGAAATTGCGTAATTTGAAGACAGTGTCCTTGAAATATTCTAAGGGTAGTTTTCCATGGGTAACACGTGTCTCTTATTTTTATAAACGAGTGGTCGTTCTTCCTCCCGCTTGAATTTTTATCACCCTCTAACTACAACCCCCTGACTATTTACTACTTTCATTTTCCTCTCGCTCCTACAAGGAGGATGAAACAAGAGGTAGAGGGGGAAGCCTTGATTCAACCCTAACGCTTCCCCACGTGGCCCACGGTGCATTAGGAAAATTGGGATATCTCCAACTTTACGACGCGTCGCGATAGAGAAAAACGAGGATTTTAGCTCCTCGTACGCTAGAAACAACCCCTCTTCTCGTCTACGTAGGGGTGGTTTATGTACCGAGCTCGGAAAGTTGTGGGATATATAACACTGTATAAAACAACGATTCGAAATCCCTGCTGCGCGCGCACATGCGGTTACACGCGACACTAAACTCGAGAACAAAGTCTCGATGTCCAAGGCTAATTATCCGCGTAGCGGACCGTGTCGCCCTCCGTCGGTAAAAACGTGTTTTCGTTACGACGAGATAAAGCGAGATGCGTATAGCTAGTGCATATGCAAGCTTTTTCCGGTAAGTTATCAACCAAGCATCGGAAATTCTCTATGAGGATCGAGCAATTTTTCAGGAGGAATCGAAACATTCTCTATGAGGTATTAAAAGTTTCCCCTCGAGTAACGGGGAATCCCTTAGGGAGGGATTAAAAACCACTGCGAGGGAGCCGTGATATTCACCGAGGGATTAAAACTCGAAAATTTAAAAGGATGAAAACAGAAAAGGTTCGCGTTTCAATCCATAAATTCCCTCCCACATGCAAACGACCAAATGGTAAAGCTACCAGAACTTTGCAACGTTGGTTAATACACTAATGGATTATTCAGTTTCTCCAATATATTGCGGTTGTGACGCGTATATCGAAAACCCAGACTCGCGAATTTCTCAACTTCGCTACACAAAATAAAAAGTAAATGAAATTATGATTTCCGAAATACGTCACGATTTGCAAAACACGCTAAAATTGCAAATGTCATAAAAATATTCTAGAAAAAAGAAAAGATTGTCGAAGCATTTGTAAAGAATGGGAGAAGGAAGAAGAGTTTCGATGAAATATTCAACATTGCGGTAAGCCGACACCGAGAGGATCAAGGGTAATAACCGCCCTTTTCATTAATTCAAATTGTGAAAAATTTTCGGGGACCCTCTTTGTCCCTTACGCTGGGCCTCCCGGGGCATAAATAAGGATTAGAGGAGAAAGGTACGCGCTGCTTCCTGGAGCAAAGCTCTCTAGTGGCGAGATAGAAGTTACGAGAGAAAGAGTGGCTGACGGCAGAGGGTTAACGTAGCATGAGAATCGTTGCCCAACCGAGAGGCCACGCGATGAAAAACGACGCGGGAGGATAAGGGAAAAGCGTCTGCTTCGCATTAAATTAAACACTAATTTATTCATGGATCAATTAAAATGGGGAGAAAGATCCGCGGAGGGAAGAAACAAAGAGAGGGAGAGAAAGTAAGTGAATGAAAAAAAAAAGTAAAAGTTTCGGTAAGCGAGTCGTCGAGAATTGACTCGGAAGGAAAATATCGCGAGAGTGGCGGAAAGAGGTGGAAGAGGTGGATGAAAGGGTGAGAATGCTGAAAGGTCCACGAGAGCTTGGGAATGACGACAAGACATATTTGTAGGTGTATGGAATTCGAGGATGAGAAATGGCGAGTGGAGCAAGAGATGAAAAAAGAATCAAAGCCTCTCTCGCCCTCTTTCACTCTCTTGGAAGAGGCGAGATGTACGCGAGGAATATTAATTCAAGCGGAGCTTTTGTTTATGTATTTAAATGCGGGTAAAATTCACCATCTGGCGCAAGCAGTGACGGAAATTGGCTGGTTCAGACTTTCGCGGGAGAGAGGGGGAGGGGGAGGGGGAGGAGAGGAAAGAGAGAGAGCCCAGCTCTGTTATATGCATGACTCGTTCGTGTCGACTTTGCATACGAAAACGCGCGACCGCGTATTCCCTCCGGACTTTCCTACGTATGTGTCCCATCCTCGTCCCGAACATCGTGTTTTTTGTCATTTCCTTCTTTTAAATTTTTTAAGGCACCATTTTTCCTCTCGTAAAAAAAACAAAACGTTGCAATTTCGTGACATTCTTTCGAATTAAATTAATCGAGGAACTCGTTGCTATTTTATTCTTTCAACGGGGCGTTTTTATTATTCTTAGCTTAGTTCAAATGAATTTTATCAAATTGATTTTATTAATTATGATTAATTTTTATTAGATTGTTTCTTCTCGTTCTTTTTTCGTAAACATCGAAAAATAAAAGTGTGTAGGTAAAATAATGGCGCGTTTGAGCGAGACGTAGCAAAGGTCCGTGTATTGATAATCTTGTAAAAAAAACAAAAATTCGGAGCAACCGGGCATCCCCCTTTACCGTTGTTCTTAGGGATGAAAATTCCAAGGCGAACAAGGGAAGTTGAAACATACCGTAACTACTCGGGGACTTATGCAAAGATTGTTTTCTTAATGTTCTTTAGTTCTAACCTCCCGACGTACCGTTCGCGAGTGAACGAGACTCACCCTCTCTGCACCCTCTCTCTCCCTCCCTCTCTTCGTGTCCTCATCTGGCACGCCCGTCGAAGAAAAATCGCACTTCCGGATCTACCGAAGTTCGAGAATATCCGGGTGAATGTACAACGAACGAGAAGAAGTAAAAGAAAAAAAATACTCTCCGGTATTCATCGATCGAGAGGGTTTTTCTTTCCACCCTCCTTCCTTCTCGCCCTCCACGCAAATTCTTGGAGAGTGACGCAGAGGGAGAGAGAGAGGGAGGGGGAGAGAGAGAGAGAGAGAGAGAGAGAGAGAGAGAGAGAGAGAGAGAGAGAGAGAGAGAGAGAGAGAGAGAGAGAGAAAGAACGAGCTCGACGCAGGGGTGGCTTGTTCAACGTCTCGGTTTATCGCGGACGGTATAGATAGAAAAGTGGGTAAGCAAAACGGAGAGTGCATCGACCGAATAACGAAAGCTTTCGAAACTTCACGATGGTCTTGCTCGTTTATTTTTCTAAAGATGTGTACCCAAGGAAGAGAGGGTTGTTTGTCATCGAGTAGGCTCGTAGCGACTCGTGACGATTTACATACACTACCGTATATCTATCGTCGACCGATTGACTCGACGTAAACGAAAAACCTGAATTACGTGTTTCGAATATCTCGCGAATTACGATGATAAGAAAAGAAGAAAGCTCCACGAGACTCGCGATTTATTCCTCGACTAATAAAATCATTATCTCGTTAATTAATTATTTACTTCATAACTGTAAGAATTTTCTTTAATATTCGATTACGTAAGTTTCTAATTAACATCTTTTCGAAATTGGACGCTTACGATCGAAAACAAAAAGCAAGAGAAAAAAAAACGTCGCGACATGAAAATACGTTCTATTAGTTTATTTCAACTACGGTAATGGCGAAATGGCTGTATCGCGTCGTTCTCGCAAATCCGTAAAAGCGCCGAGTGGGAAGAAAAACGGACGGGGGTTGGGGAAAATCCGAAGGGAAAATAAAACGATACCGATCGTCGTGTACACCGGGGGAGGCGGGCGTTGCGGCTGAACGAGAATGTTCTCTCGGAGATATATAGGACAGGTGGGTATAACAAGCGAGTCGGGGTGAAGGGGAAGGGGTGAAAGAGTGGCTGAGTATTACGAGCCATCGGTGGTACAACATTGGAAAAAACGGGATGTTTTTACCTCGTGACAGCACCGAGACCCGCCTGAGCTTTCAACTTGCTCGTCGGAGGAAGAAAAGTAATATATACATACATATATATATATATATATATATAATAGGGAGAGATAGAGGGGGGGGGGGGGAGAAGCGAATTATATATATATTTTGGTTCTCTTTTTCCTTCTCTCTCTATAGAAGAAGAATGGGGGAGGATATGAGAACCGGGTTTGAATGAAAACATTGGAAGGTAAAAGAGCAGGGAGGGTGGGGATAAAAGAGAGTGCGAACGAGAAGAAAAAAAAGATCGAGAGAAGGGTACAGGGGTGAACGTGACTGGGATAACGTTAAGCTCGTCCTGTACATGGAAAGTCTCCTTTACACGATTCCGTATCACTTTTCTAGCTAGCGAGAGCCAAGAAAGCGCGAAATCGCGCAGGTACGCAGAATTCGCGAAATATTTTTCTATACGAACGAAGAGAAAAGCTGAATAAATTAAGGGTGGTAGACGCGTCGCGGATTTTAATCCAAGAGGGATTTTTTGTTACTATCTCAATTTCTTTTTTAATTCACGTATTAACGTCACTTCCGGTTTGTTATACTTGCTGCAGAAAGGTTTGTCCCATTGTCGAAGATAAAAGGATTTTCTTCAGAGGGCTTGAGAAACGAGGGTTAAGGGTGGAAGTTGAAAGAGGGGTGAGTATTATCGTCATGCGTAAAATTCGAGAGACACGATGGATAAATAAAATCGGAGCTATTTAATCCAGAGTGTAAAGGATCTTGGATGAATAATGGGATTTGTTGATTTATCGATACAATGCGAAAAGTTTGTTTTCATCGTGTATTACATTTCGTAGGAGAGAGCGAAATACTCCGTTCCATAAATAGGGAAAAGTATTCTTTATTCTCGTTCTTTTTCGTTTGCATAATCGAAATGTCCTTATCAGGATATTGGCTGTTTTGTTTCAATTTCTTTAGACGGAAATGTTCGTGTCTTCGGGTCGAGGAGGGTCCTTAAGGGTGGTTTTGCAAATAAACCTTTGTCGAAAGTCTCGGACATTTGGTCGTCGTTCATGCGTGTCCTCGACATTGGGGGATGTTACGAAACGAGAGAATCTCGTGGTCCCGCGCCCTCTCACGTTTACGTCAAGACTCGGGAACGTTCACGCACCGTAATTTACTCGCTGTTTTTCTATCCACGGCGACGGGCGAAAAGCGCGCGCCACTAACCCCCTCATGTTACATTCATGCATCTCACCGAGTTGCTACGGTCTCCTGTTTGCCTCGTTCGGTCAATTACGCGAATAAGGAAAAAAACAAAAATTCAAACGGGACCGCGATGGAGAAACTCTCTTGCTCGTGTCCCGAGGGTGGTTTGAATATAAATACGGACCTTGAGAGAGGCTTATACAGTGATCCATGATTGACTCGAGGAATGCGACATTGTATTTGATACGAAAACTACCCCCCGAGGTTCTACGCTGCTTTCGTAATCTGACGTTTATTTTCGTTGCGTCGCGAATAAGCGCACGAGGGAGGTTTTTGTTTTATTCAAGAAAGGAGGGACAAAAACGCTGCAGCTTAATCGAAAAATACGCGCAATCTTGGGTTATAATGTCGTTGAATTTCGTGGCACTGTGATAAAGATGGGGGCGAAGGCTAAGAGGGAGAAGGATTGATTGATTGATTGATTGATTGATTGATT
>JAPYZU010014342.1:0-10498 GCA_030523005.1 Tryphoninae sp. B BG-2022a | reverse complement strand
AAACGTAGGTCATCAAGGGGCAAAAAAACAAACAGAAAATAAAAGTCAATCTCTCCCAAAACTATCATTTTTCTTTCTACTTTTTTTTTCGTCTCTTTCCACCCTTCTCGTAATTTAACGAAGCGTACAAACCTTTGCGCAGAATCGATTACGATCCAACCCCAAAACCGAAGAATGAACTAAACGTGGGTCATGAAAGGGGCAAAAAACAAACAGAAAATGAAAGTCAATTTCTCCCAAAACTATCATTTTTCTATTTTTTGTTTCGACTCTCTCCACTCTTCTCGTAATTTCCCGAACCATACAAACCTTTGCGCAGAATCGATTACGATCCAACCCCAAGGGGCAAAAAAACAAACAGAAAATAAATGAGAACGCAACAACGTGAAAATACGAATAAAAGAAGGGAGGTTAGTGTTACGGCACAACGGACGATCTTTATAGTCCCGAACCTGACGATTTTCCGACCCGTGAGAGGGTCCAACGAGCTGATTCGCGATCTCTCTCGACTCGTCCCGAAGCCTTTTTTTCAACGTTGTGGTTCGTCGAAGCTCACGTCGACGCGCGGTATGTTGCCCCAACCCTTTTCCTCGTTCGGTACTTCGAAGCAGCTATATACTTTTCACGGGGCTCTAAAAACGTCCACGGTGCGCAGAGTGTGATCGAGCGTACTCCGCGCCACACTGTCGAGGAAGGGTTGAAGGAAGGGGTGAAGGGTATGCTTCTGCCGCTTCCGTTGCTTCTTGGTGATCCCCGGTGAGTACCCGTATACGACGCAACTTTATCCCGACGGAAATTTCCCCATGCGTAAAACGCTCGGAGGAGAGGACCGTAACCCCCTTAATGTAGTTCGAGCTTTCTCGCGAGTAACTTCGGTACTCGATATATAGATATAAGCAGTCTTACACAACGAGTATCGCGCGGCTGGGATAAACTTGATTCAGAATTTAGCTTCTCGCGCAGCTTGTAGCCCAACGTCGGGAAAACGAAGCGTTTTTATTTCGTAACTTTGGGTAGGTAAACTGATTTTGTTTTTTTTTTTTTTTTTCATTCGTATTTTGAGAAATTTCGTTACTCGAAACGAGAATAAAAAGAAAAATTATTATCCGGATGGAAGAATATGAAAGGATTGTTTAAAAATTAAAAGGAAAATATGGAGGGTTGTTTTTTGGATGTCGACAAGAGCCCTTAATTTCGCGTGTAAAATCGCGCGTAGCAGTAACTATCGCGCTGATAAGGTATATATTTTTCACGAGCGTCGTACACCCTCGTAAATTGTCGTTAACATAACTACCGAGGTACCTTTAGCTTGGGTCAACGAGAGAAGTTCATCGTTTCGCCACGCGGGAGAATTTGCTGTTACTGCCTTGTGCTTCGAATTTTCCCCCTCCCCCTCTCTTCGTCGTAGACTACCGATAAACAGCCACTTTCGCTTTTCGCAAGATCGCTTTTTAATTAACGACCCTCGGCGTCAGCAATCGGGGGAAAAACGACACGCGATGCGCCATGGGATAGCGCCTTTACGTTAGCGCAGCGCGAAACGGAGATTACTTCCACGAAGGGTCTTTGAGCGATAGAAAAAAGGATGAGAGAAATACGTGACGAGTAGGGAAAAAAAAAGAACGCGAAAAGGGCGACGACACGAGAGCAGCGTAATAATGACGAGGGACCGAAATACAAGGAAGAGGCAGGTACGCCAACAGGGGTGAAAGGACAGTAGCAGTGCGAGGGTGAAAATGCACTGGCCACCCCCACGAAGATAAAAGAATGGAAATCGTGCCGTCTTTCTCTCTCTCTCACTTTTTTCTCTGTCTCTATACGTAGCTATAGTCGTTCGTTGGCAAAAGAGCGGTGGGTGTTCGTACGGGGGATGACGGGGGATGACTGTTTGGCGAGCCTGCACGAATCTCGTACAGCATAGTCCCCGAAAAAGCGGAATAGTCGGCCGAGGGCATACCGTGAGATCTACCCTGGTAAATCCTGTCGTTCCTCTCCTTTTACCAACCCCCGTCGAGCCCCACTCGCTCTCCTCGCCCGGCTTTGTTACGTTATTTATTCGTTTAATTAACTCCGTTCCTCTCTTTCCACGCCGCTGCTGCCCGTCGCGGGCCCTTCCAATAAACCTTCCACGGAATTCATGGTTGCCGGATTTTAACGCTGTCGTGACACGCGACACCTTTTCCACTGGAACGGGAAGCTTTCGCACCCCCTAAAATACGCGTATATATACGTTTATTCGTGGCAAGAATTAAGGGGGTAGTCGGGGGACTTGGATACGACGTATATTCGTGTCGACGTGATAACTTTGCGAATCTCGTGTCGACCTCGCTATATAAATATACTCTTCAATATTATTAAAAAGAAAAAGCCAAATAAACAAAACGTAAGTAATGAAAATTTGGGGGATGAAAGTAAACAAAATTTGAAACTCGTCGCGTCCTAAGGTTAAACGGAGGTTCTGTACAGGTTGAAACAGAGAGCGAGAGAGAGAGAGAGAGAGAAAAGATAAACTCGGATGACGTCTACTGCAAAGGTTCTTCATCCTACTCCATCAGCAGCCAGGGCCAGCAGCCGCACCAACCGTTGGTGGTCGTGATTAACCCAGAGTAAACAACCTCCCAATAACATGCTAATGCGAACCGACTCTCGTAGGTTCGAGCGCCATGAGTAAAGGTGAAACGTGGGATCCCGTGTGTCTCTTTGACTGTGTTGGTAAGCGAGACACGGGCAACTCGGCGTATCGCTGTTATCGTTGTGGAGAAGGGTGAGTAGTAGAGGCCTGCGGGGGAGGATTTCAAACCGAGTTGTGTTCTACGCCCGGTCGGTTTACGGCAACGCGAATAGAGAAGGACCGAGAGATTGCGGAGTAACGAGGGAGTGAGAGTGTGCGACGTTACACACGGAAAGGAGAGGAGGGGGGGGGGATGTATTGGAGCTAGTTGGAATGAGGGGTGAGGGTCAGGGGTGAGAAATACAACCCTGTTCGACGAGGGTGGTATATATGTATATATTCAAGGTAATGCGAACAAGATATACATATGCGAAGCGAGAATGATGAGGGACGGTCGATCCGTTCCAATCGCAATACGAGAGTTGCCACTCGGTTATTAACGCGAGGAATAGATTTCCGGTTTTGACTATCCGGGACGAGCAATCCGATTGGCTACAACGCACGATTGCAGTGTATAATGCATTCGACGAATCATAAATGTAAACAGATACGGAACGGGGAAAGAGAACTCGGTTATCGTACGTGGATCGAAATATCACCGACGAGCAACCACCCCCGGGGGTGCAATTCGCGTTATCCCTCGATAAAGGTTGAAGAATGTATCGACGGCAAACATCGGAAAGCCCGGAAACGAGATCTCTTGGCCGTTGAACACGATCCGTAAAATTATACCGATCGATCAAACAAAAATTAAACCGAAGCTCGTTCCAAGGTCAAACGTAGAACAAGAGGGTGGAAAATTCGCGAAAGATCATCCCCCAAATTTGCATCATAGTTTACGAGCGCCGAGTGACATTGACGAGGTCACTCGACGATTATTCTTGATCTCAGGACGATATATGGGCTGGCAACGAGAGCTTGCCCGTATCGTGTAAACAACATTGCCGGGGTACGGCATAAGCGTGCTCGCGATACGATACACGCACGTTGGAGAAAACGGAAATTCGATACAAATTTTTGGGGGGGGGGGGGGGGGGGGGGGGGGGGGGGGGGGGGGGGGGGGGGGGGGGGGGGGGGGGGGGTTTGAGAGCGATCGCTCTTGATTAACGTGACGCTAACGCCAACGCATCCGCGTTATTATACCACGGGGGTGTCGCACGCTCTCTCGCGTTTCCCTCGTCGTCGTCGTCGTCGTCGTCGTCGTCGTCGACCTCGTCCTTCCCCTCCTCTTCTCACTCTCGCGGAACGAAAACTTTCCGGCTTCATCCATCATCGCCGTTGCGACGGACACGGTTGGGGCGCACACGCGAATACGCCACCTACTGACCCGGATAAAATCAAGGGACATCGGTTAATTAATGCACGCGGTAGCGACTCCCCACCTTTCGTCAAATTATCAACGACGATCCCGCGATCGTCGAGGAACATCCGACGATTATCACGAAAAATCGAGATGCGCCCCGGTATCCTTTTTTTCTCTCGTTTCTTAAGTAACAGTTTGATTATCGAAGATTGGTCACGAGGGGGTTGATTTTTCAAGAGCGTCATCGTCACGTGTCGTATTAACGTCGGCGTTGAAGCATTTTAATTTCCTTTTTTTTTCTTTTAACATCGAATGTTTAATTTTATACTCTCGACCTACGAGCGAAAAACGCCAGGAAAAGCTGATAAGAATCGGGAATTAACTGGTGGATATGTCATAATCACAGACGATGGAGATGGGTAAATATAGAAAATTTGAACGGTCGAATCATTCATAATACAAGCGAGAGAAAGAGAGAGGAACATTGAGAGTGGCAACCACGAGTGATTCGAGATAAAATTGGACGAGGGTGACGACTCTGAGAAATATAGATGGCAAGGTGCACACGAGAAGAGTAAATGTACGTGTAGCGAGACTCGTACGACACACGCTCCCTGTTATTCGAACTTTTAGCAACGGTGACCGCTTCCGGTCTATTTCCGACCGGAGCTCTTCTCGCGTTTCTCTCATCTCGCGCGTTATTTTTCCACTCGGATATACGTCAAGCACGCGCGTCATCCTTCTCTCCTCCTCCGTGTCTCGGGAGTCCCACGAATGACGAGAAGAAGCGTCAATCAGATCGCCAAAATCCCAGGATGAGTTAACCCATCAGCGATAGAAATTCAACCGTTATAACCCTGGGCTGGATGCTTCTCATCTCCTCCACCCCTTCATCCCCCAGTCTTCTCCTCACTCTTCGTATATACGGACGTGAGATAAGGATCGTGCATTACGTACGAGCAGAGGTTCTATTTCTAGGATAATCCCGAAGCCTCTGGCAAGGGAGAGAAATAGGTGATGGCCGCGAGACCCGCACGGCTGTTCGAAGAGCGTTCTCTCCACCCTTTCCCCCTCCTCCTCCTCCTCCTCCTCCTACTTCTCCTTCACTAGCTCAACCCTCGTCCCTCGTGCAACTCGCGGGGGCCTCTAATCGAGTGGAAGTAATCGGGTTCACCGAGAAATTCAATTCGGGGTCCTACTACCCACCCCCCCTCTTTCCTCTCACCCCATCTCACTTTTCCATCCCCACGAAGGCGTGGAGAAAATTTCGCTCTTTTTTTTCCTCCTCTTTTCTTTCCCAAGCGTCTTTCCTCGTATCCCCTTTTTCTCCCAAACGTAGTTTCTCATCCTCTCTCTTTCTCGCTCGCTTTTTCGACTATAGCAGCGAAGAAGTGAATCGAGGTCGAGCAACGTTCACCAGTTGGGTATAGTACATCAACGAGGAGAGGAGCAAAGGGGAGAGAGAGAGAGAACGAGAGTGAGTTCGCCCGTCGAGTTTCGAGATTGATTATGTCAGCTTCGTCGACTCTTATCTTACAACGTATATACACGTATGGATATATATCTATAAAAAGATATAGCGAGCTCGCGAGAAAGCGATAACGGTGTCGGCGAGTGATAAAACGAAGTGACGTCCCATCTGTGTTTCGCTCTGTGGATATTTCTATACCTATATAGGTACTTATATATATATATATACGCGTACAAGTATTTTCGTTGTCGCCACGAATGTAGACTTCGAGCAACGTGCAAGATTGTTCCACTCGTCGACAATCTTTATAAATATAAACTCGAACAACTCCGAAAATTGCATCGATTTACAAAGTTTACCGATGCAATTTATATCAAACCTTTCCACGATTCGGAAAAATTTCAACGCTGTAATCGTCACGATTTTTACGTTACGATAATTCGAAAATCATCGAAGGAAAATTGTATCATCGCATTCGTCATCGATAAAAAAATAAGAGTAATATTTGTTTTTATCAAATCGAATTACGTGTAAAATGTTAAATAGCTCGTTGGCAAAAGGAGAATGACAAATTGTCGTACGATTTGAACGTTCGTGAACGAGCGACGAGTTAACTGGAGGATTTACGATAGGTACGCGAGTACATACGCGTCCAGAATATTCCCTCGTGTTGTACGCAACTGCCGGTACCAACTGACATTAAAAATGTTATATCCCCGTGTTCTATATATATCTCTGTTCTTGTTCCAGCTTCTCACTCGCTCGCTCACGAACAACAATGTCAAACTTTTTTTTCCTCTCCAACGTTATACGGGAACATTTTCTTCCCTTCGGCGTATACGTAGACAGACTCGCATACGTGTTGTAGTAAGGTGGAGGAGAGAAAAAAGCAACGCAACTCGAGCGTCACGGCCATTCGCATCTGCCTGCCTGACTCCCGCGTTCGCCAGAAAGTCGAGCTTTTATAAGATCCGGAAAATTGCAACGTGCCCGCGGCACCAACGACTCTACGTGACTCAGCGGGACAGGAGAGATCACAATTCCGAGAATCCGTGTACCTATTCTCTACCTTTTCCGGTTATCTGGCCTACCTTTCGCTCGAGTTTCTCTCATGTTTCTATATAGATACGCGTATAAAGGGGGAGGGATAAGAGTAGAAAAATTCACCCTGACGGTACACGACCGGACACGTGGGTACATGGAATATACATGCGCGATATAGAAACGAGAGAGGAAAAAGTTTATAAAAACTCATGACGTTTACATGTAACAGAAGAGGAAGAGTAGGAACAAAGTAGAACATCAAGAGGAAATAAACTTTTGAAAATAATTCCAAACCGAGAATCAAATTCGTGGTTTTTAATGTCGAAATTTCTTCTTATAAAACTAGATTCTTATAAAAACAACAAAATAATCATTTTAATCCACTCTATAAATTTGTACATCGTCATTGAAATATTGTTGAAAAGAAAAATGTCAGCTGGTCCATTTTACCCCAGACTTTTTCCATCTCTTTTTATCACAATCGTTCTTTCCTTTTTTTTTCATTTTTCGTGTCTGCATCGTTGTCACGTGCGACGCGGTGGTGCTCACCGTGTGCACATGGGCGCGATTGTTATCCCCCCTCCCCCCCCCAGTACAAAACTGTACACAGTCGTTCGTGCGAAGGAAGAAATCAGAGCACGATTGCCCGATGATTCGGATCTCTGGTGTATATCCAGTACACGACGATACACCTATCCCATTTGTAGCGACGTGTCTTCTCGAAACCTTTTGCAAAATCCCCCACCCCCTCGTGTCTTATTCTCCCTGTCTCGTCGAGCTGTTTTTCCAAAGTGCACGCGAGACGAGGATGATGAGATTCGGTACAAGAACGAACGAGTCGAAGAGAAAAAGAGAGAAACACGTTCCCTCGTTCTCGTACGGGGATGAACGCCGAGGTTGCTTTATGTACGAGTTGGAAATAAAAAAGAAGAATAAGAAGAAGAAGACGGAAGAAGAGGTGCATTGGTGAAGTTGCATTGGATATTACCGTCGTCGTTCTCTCGTCTCGCCCGTGTACAGACGACTCGCATCGTCTCGTTGTCGTAGCGACGTTCGCAAGGGCGCCTCCAGCGTCGATGAGAATGCAGCACGCGACGACGATACAATTTGGAGCTTTGCAAGAAGGGTGTGTGTATGTGTATGATGTATATATATATATATATATATATGTATATGCAACTTGGCACGAGGCGCAGAGAACGGACGGCATGTGACAATACAATGCGTTACGTGACTCTTGCAATAGCACGGGACAATTCTCTCTGTCGTTTCTGCCTATGTCGCCTCGTTCACACAATGCAACGCTATATGTCCAATACATATATAGACATACAGTCGAAGCATATGAGTTCTGCATACAGCGATGTACACAAACTATACGCGAACTTCGGCTCAAAAGACGCACAGGATGAAGCGCGGGGAGGAGAACGAGAGATGCACACGTGCACGACCGTAACAGACTCGTACACGTACCACGACAAAGTGGAATCGTGCAGTCTGGTCGTATGGGAAGTTGACAAAATGTTGTTATAGCGACGATGTGGGTAATGAGAGTCAGGGAGGAGGGAGGGGGGGGTGGGGCGAATTTCGCGAGATAACAGTGTCGTAACAATTTCGTTGAAACGTTTTGCATGCTCGAAAGTGAGAAAGGAAAAATATTGCGCGATTTTGAAATCGTTCGATGAATTTTTGATTTTATTGTTACGTTTACGAGGAAAAGCGTGGTTGCTGCATTGAAATTTGCGTCGAGGAGTTTGTGAGTCGTTGGAAAATGATTGTTCCGGGTGAAGTTAAGAAACTGTTAAATCTATGAATTATTGACTAGGGCGTATTTCTGGATGGAAAGTCAGAAATTTTTCATACAACACGTGAGTCGCATTAACCCAATGCTTCCTGCAGGAAATCGTGATATACAAGAGTCGCGAGTGTGTTGCAATGCATGGATGAGAGGTTCGTACTGAACATAACTGCAACAACTTGTGCCAGAAGGGGAGGGGGGGTTGGAGGGAGGAATGGGGGAGTACGTGTGGATTCGTGAGAAGAGCGTGGGACAAGCCAAATCGCGTTCTTCTCTTCGTCTACACGTGCCTGCATATACTTTGACACGTTTCGGTTGAAACTCTTGAGCGCGTGCCGAGAGGCAAGGGTGGTGTATCGGGAACGTTCGCCAACGCGGAGGTCGCGACGCACACCCAACACACGGTGAGAAGCGCCAGAGACGAGAAGAAGGCGTTTTCTTGGCAATCGTTTTTTTCTTCTTTTTATTTCTTTCAACGCGTGCGAAAACCCACCGAGGGAAAATACGTCCTCTAGATTCGTCAGATCTCTCGCGGTTTTCCGCGAATCGCGATTTCGCTCGTTACGAAGACGAAACGCCCATTTTTCACAATTTTGATTATCGATAGAAGAAACTTATTTTGTGGATGAACTTTTTTCTTTTAACCTTCGAGCGAGCGCGTGGTAATTTAACCCTCTATGAGCCCGTGTAACTTTCAGGTCACATTTTAAGTTATCGACATTTTACCAAATAATTGTGAATTTTTTCACGAGATGGCGCATAAATCTTAATTCTATAACGTTGTAAAGACAATCAATATAATATTTATGACCTTTGCTAGGCTCATCAACCTGAAATAACAAATGTTGTTCCCCCAATTTTTTTTGAATTTAAAACAAAAATTCGGCCTATAGAGGGTTAAAACGGCAGAAGTCGCGCGTGACCTTAAAGACCTCTGGGAGATTTCAGGGATTGAGAACACCAATTAATTAACACGTTGACTGCCGTGGGGGTCACCGGTGACCGGAACTCGACTTTGCTACAGCGCCGTGGGGGCCACCAGTGACTGGGGGGGGGGCGTCACAAAAAAATGCTTCAAACATGATTTTATAACTCATATTATTTGCTGGGAGCTATATTTCATCACAATATGCATCGCATAATGTTGGCGCCTCGGACAAACCATGGAAAATCAGTCCGGCATTCAACGTGTTAATAATCATTTATTATTTCTAATCGGACACATCATCTTTGTGCTGAGAAACAATTTGTTGAAAAAAATTAAGCGTAAAAGAAATAGGCTGCAAGAAATGGAGAATACACGGGACAAGAAATTAGAATCTAATGTGAGCAAATGTATCGGATGCGATCGATTCGATGTCGCGTGACGGTTTGAAGGTTAACTTTAGGTTCGAATGTTTTTTTCCCTCGTGAAAATTGTTCAACGAAAAAAAGAAATCAATCGTCAATTGTTATTTGTTTATTGCTTTTTCTCTTTTATCCCGGAAATATTAAAACGTCCGAAAGTTACAAAATTGAGGGGGACGTTCGTTTCGTTATCGACAATCTTCGGTGTACGAGATAAAGCGGTAAAAAAACGAAGATCGATATCGATAATTTTAGCCTCGGCGTTCCACTTTTTTTTTGTCGTTACCCCATCTCGCTCGTACGAAAAAAAAAAGAACGTAGCGAAACGTTGATAAAGCGGGCGGGCGAGTCGATAAATAGAGAAAATTGTGGCAGGTGGGCAGAAAAAATATACTAATCACAAAAAAAAAAAAAAAAAAAAGAAAAAGGTAAAAAGTGCAGTTATTCCGTGATATTTACGAGATCTGCGCCCGTCGTTAATACAACGGGTGACGCAGAAGTAAAAAAAAAAGGAAAGGAAAAAAAAAACACGGAATCACTATCAGTGTTTGCCAACGCGAGATAGGCCATCTGGTGCGCGATAACGATAACCCAGCGGACCGAACGGTCGCGTAGCTAGCGCATTTCCAACGAACCACCGTGCTTCGTGTAGTTTCGAGATAAAAGAGAGATGAGAGTATTGCCGAGAAACTGACGTATATCTATATATATATATATATGTAACAGAAATCTCACTCTCTCACTCTCTCTTCCCCAAAATCTAGATGGCAATACAGTTTGCTTTTTCCTCGTCCCGCTTCTTCTTGCGCTGTTGCGTCGCGAGTGAAACTGTCTCGGCAACAGTTTCACCTTCGGCGAAGCACC
>JAPYZU010014293.1:0-10566 GCA_030523005.1 Tryphoninae sp. B BG-2022a | reverse complement strand
CCGAGAAACAAAAAATTTTAAATTCCAGATGTCAAAACAAACGAGAATAATGTGAAACCGAAATCTACGCGGTTCCAACGTTTTTAATGCACTTTGGCGAAAGCGTTTCGAGCGTGGGTAACAACAGAGTTATTGTAACGGTGCGTCTCGGCAATGTCGACTCTCGTTTTTTCTTTCCTACGGCTCTCGGACTACCACAGCTATGCGTGACGAAAAAATATAAAAAAAAATTGAAAATAAAAACGCACGAGAAGTGCTTGTTTGTTAGAGGAACGAAGGTTCGAGGAGGCGCATTTTCACGGTGAAATTTAAGTACGTGCGAATAAAATCTAGTTTAGGTAACACCCGCCGATTTGCGATGCGTTATTCACTGATCCATCAAGTCCACGATTAAAACGAAGAAATTCAACGATGTAGAAATTATTATTGTGACACGTTTCTAAATTTGAATAGCGTCGGCATTCTTTTTTATACAACTAACAATTTTTTCAAACAGTGTCTATTCCCTGTTGGTAGAGTCGAATCTCGGACGTAATTCACCCTCGATGGATCCCGATTTTTGGAACGCGATAGAGCTACGATTATTATTATTATGTTTTTTTTCATCACGTTATCGATTGCGATATAAAAAATTGAAATTATTGATCATGATTGTGAGAAATTATAATAACGATGTTTATTGATTTTATTAATTGATACTATTGATTATGATCGTTAAATTATAATTATGATATTTATCGACTTTTTCACTACGTTATTGATTAGGATTATGAGATTTTAATTACGATATTCATCGATATAAAAAAATTGAAATTATCGATCATGATTGTGAGAAATTGCAATAACGACGTTTATCGATCTTATTAATTGATACTATTGATTTTGATCGTTAAATTATAATTGTGATATTTATGGATTTTTTCACCACGTTATCGATTAGGATTATGAGATTTTAATTACGATATTCGTCGATATAAAAAAATTAAAATTATCGATCACGATTATGAGAAATTATAATAACGACGTTTATCAATTTTATTAATTGATACTATTGATTATGATCGTTATACCATATTCATCGATATAAAAAAATTGAAATTATCGATCACGATTATGAGAAATTGTAATAACGACGTTTATCAATTTTATTAATTGATACTATTGATCATGATCGTTTATTTATAATTACGATATTTATCGATTTCTTTTTCGAACGAAGTGATTGATTGGACCGATCGATATTTTTTTTAAATCTCGCTACAATTTTGATTTCAAATACTCACGAAGGTCTGCATGATTTCGATGAGGGTTTTGGTTGTTTTTTTTTCAGCGCTGCTGGATTTCCAGTACTCGCTGACAGACTTGAACTGTTTATGCTGTACCAAGTTGTCGGGTACCCCTTTTATATATGGAGAATCGAGTAGGGAGTCACTCGTAGTTCGTTACTCGGGTGGGGGACTACGCCCTGAAGCAAAAGTACATTACTATTCGACGACCCAAAGTTGTGTACATATGACATTGACATTACCTCAGCTACATTCACGATCGGTTGAGACCCGGTATTACGATCTGGGTATATATCAATAACGAACGGGCGAAGGGCTCGCCATCTTTCTCACACGTTTCCGATGTATCGTTTTTCATCATAATTTCCCTCTCTATGTAGCTTCCCTCGCTGACTCGACCGATCTCCCTCTTCCAACCGATCCGAGACAAGTTCCTCATCTTTCTTACCGATGTCCAGGCAACCGCTTCTCATCGGACGCGAGGTCAGAAGCTCCCTTTGCCGCGGGCAAAATACCACCAACCCTCGTTCGTTCGACCTTGCTCGAAGCTACTTCTCGTCGAGTCTCGTTCTTTTAATTCGGATTCGTTAATCTCGTTGGGAAGGATCGTTTCCTCGATCTCCTTAAATCGATCGATATTTATCGAGGTTTTATTTTTGAAATATCGATACCGATTCGATAAGGGTAGTTTTCAGGACGAGAGTTGTAAAATTAAGAATTGGGAATTAAAGGAGAATAAACAGGTTGAATTTGTCGTAAGATTTAATAGTTTTTGTCATATTTTATTATGTTTGATTGTAAACACGATTGTTGTTGTGATAACGATTTTTACATTAATTAAGGTTACTAGACCTTTGTGAAAAACGACACGTGTCTCATTAAAATCGAGACACGATATTCACTGGTATTACTCTATATATTCGTGTCGTTGATTTACATTTACGTATTTTTCGATCTCGATCAGTGTCGAAAATCAGATCCGACGATGTATAGCAATGGAATTCCGAGGTTAACGAATTTAAATATATCCTGACGTAAATACTAGATGAGAAAGAAAAAGTTTATTTTATTTTTTCGACATATCGAATTGCCGTTCGACTTATTATTGTAAAATGATATCTCGCTGACAGGTCGCAAGGACGCTTTCGACGTTATGCGACACATTCTCATCCTACGCCACCACCTACAAACGTTCGTGAACCATTTTTTATTTCCTAATAAAAGTTAATTACGTGGAAGATTGAGGAATTGTAAGATGGCAAAATTCATTGAAGAAATGCAGATCGTTTACGATCTGCATTTTTTCTCGATAAATCGAGAAATCGAGAAATAAAAATAAAATCGGTATTGAATCGATCTTGAATCTTTGATTCTTATCGATCGATTCAGTTAGATTACTTTGTTCATGAACCATTTTTTTTCTTTCCTGATAAAAAATAATTACCTGGAAGATTTACAAGATGGCGAAATTGATTGAAAAAAATAAGATCGCGATACGGATTCGATCTTGAATATTTGATTCAGGACGATCGATTCGGTTCGATCATTTTATTCATGAACCATTTTTGTCTTTCCTAATAAAAGTTAATTGCGTGGAGAAATAAGGATTTACAAGGTGGTAAAATTCACTGAAAACAAATACAGATCGTTTATCGAGAAAGAAAGATAAAATCGGTATTGAATCGATCTTGAATATTTGATTCGTATCGATTGATTCAGTTCGATCACTTCGTTCGTGAACCATTTTCTTCTTTCCTGATAAAAAATAATTACGTGGAAGATTTATAAAATGGCGAAATTCATTGAAAAAAACGATACGGATTCGATCTTGAATATTTGATTCAGGACGATCGATTCGGTTCGATCATTTTATTCATGAACCATTTTTGTCTTTCCTAATAAAAGTTAATTACGTGGAAGAATAAGGATTTACAACGTGGTAAAATTCACTGAAAACAAATACAGATCGTTTATCGAGAAAGAAAGATAAAATCGATATCGATCCGATCTTCAATATTTGATTCGTATCGATCGATTCAGTTCGATACTTAAATCGTGGTAAATCATCAAAATCGTAAAACGTATCAAGTATGGATGTTAATGATTCTCGCCATAAAAGGGGCGAGTCGATAAATTGCAAACTATAATTCTCATGGCAATCTAAAAAATCGCCAAACTCGTAAACCTTCGAATCCTGAATATATCCGCCGAAGTAGCTGCGTGTCTGTATTCAAAGATTTTTTTATTTATTTGTACAAAAAAAAAAAAAACTCGTATATTTTTTTCGTATAAGAATAACCGGATCGTTTGAAATATTCGTTAAGTCGAAAATGGATGTAGCGATTAAAAAAAAGTCGTTGGCAAACGTACGAGCGGTAAAAATAAAAGCGAGCTTCGCCGTACGAGAAATGATGCGAGAAGGAGAGAACAACGAGAAGAAAAGAAATTGATAAGAGAGCGAGTGAGATAGCGAAACGCGAGAAAGCATTATAAAGTGTATCGCGTTCAGGTGAATGAGTGACAGGGCCTGCAGGTGAGTCAAGGTCGTGAGAGATTGGTGGGCAAGAAATAATTACAAAAAATTGAAAACTATAATTAATTACTATTTATTCTTCATTAGTACAAGTAAATAAAGAACTATCTTATTTTTAAATTATTATTATCACTATATTATTACTATTATTATTATTATTATTATTATTATTATTATTATTATTATTATTATTATTATTATTATTATAGTATTTAGTGATAATAATAATAATAATATAATAGATTTAAAAACAGATTAAAAAATGATAATTACAAAATATAATATTATAATAGTTTATAATATTATATTTTGTCATTATTATACTTAGATAATTACATAATTACAAAATATAATATTATAATAATATATTGTAATTATATAATATAATATTATAATATTATTTTGTAATTATACATATAATTACAAAATATAATATTAGGATAGTTTATAACATTATATTTTGTAATTATTATTTTTTAAAGAGAAGAATTATATTATATTTTATTTATTTAATTATATTTTATATTATAAATATATATATATATATAATATATAATATAACATAAACTATATATTATTTATTATGAAATATTATATTTTGTATAATTTGTTAGAGTACTTTGTGTTTCTTAATGATATCGTAATTGAAAAGTTTTGAAAGCTTCGCAAAGGAAAAATAGCTGGGTAGATCGAAGGACAGGTGAGTTTTTTTCCGTAACGACGTAATTGCGGATATCAGAATTTGATATTTAAAAAAAAGAAACAAATCCTTCCACGACGAGGAAGAAAAAGCGCGTTAAACGTTCCAACAGGACATTTTAATCGAGGTGTCATTAATCTCCATTTACCTTTGAATAAAACGTCGGACACACCTGTTACACCCCTTCGTTTAATCGCCTCCCTCGCTATCGACCACGAGAAACTTGATCGCTAAAATTTATCTAATTCTCGATTTATACGATTATTACGCGTTTTATCATTTTATACGTATTATTTGTACGATTTGTCAATTCTTGATTTATTCGAGATCGATAAAATCTCATGAATATTTATATATAGTTATAACAAATCCACGAATATTCACAATGTTTACAAATTCTGACTTAACGCGGAAATAGAACGGTCGATTTCTGACTGTAGTGGGATATTGCCGCGGGCGTCAAAAAGCTTATCGACCAATTGATTCACGTTGAACCAACGAATTATCGTTGCATTATACCGTGATGAAAACGAGAAATAATATTTGTGGGTCATTGTATGCGATAACAGCTCACGTGGCATGTAACAAGCGTGAAAATGAAAATAATTCGAAAGTATCCCCGCTACAAACTGCTATATGGGGCGTTCCATTTTCGTCATTCGATTGTATGGGCTATTCCGTTTCAAGCTCACGACTATATGGGGCATTTCATACGAGCCACTTCATTATATGGGGCCTTCTACCTCAACCACTCCATTCAATCTCACCGTTCATTCCAATCCCTCCAATATATAGGACGTTCCATGTCAGTTTACAATATTGTCAAAAATTTTCAATTTTCTTTTTTAATATTATTTCATTCACAGAAATTATAAGCTATTTAAGCAAATCAGAAAAATTGTATCATTTTTTTAATCTCAAGATTCGTACAACATAAACAACAATAACCTTTTTCTTTTATATTCCAACAATGTCTCGTTAAATTTGCATAGAACGTCCTCTACATCCATCCGGTCAATTAATACAAAAAATACTCATTGCGTATCGGCAAGAAGGGTAGATTTTCTTGCGAGAACAGTAGCTGGCTAATAAAACGAACATTTGAATATAACTTAAGTATACCTTGTTGCTCGGGGCACGCACGTGTATATTATCGAAGATCCGGTAGCCCACGAGATCGTTACGCACGCATGCTTCAAACCGTGTAAATCGCATACAGTATATATATATAATTTTGCTTCGATATACCTTCGATTCGCTAGCACGTCCTCACTTTGTATACTTTTTCCTAGTTTACACACGCGTCTATCCCCACAATCTATTCGCGATTTCAAGCTTGCGCTCGAATTGTTCTTAATAAATGTTTTTCTTTTTCTCTTCGCACGTCCCTTCTCACCGCGTATACCGTAAACATATTCAACGAACGAAGGTGCCGGGGCGTGATGCAATGACAGCACGATTGCGTGGTTCGATTTTCTGCGGGCGAGACCTGGTGGGTGTTATAATGCTACCAAACACACGAACTATGCGTCTCGGTGTTGTGTGCCTCCTTCTCTTTTTTAATTCCCCTTGTTATTTCTTATTATTATTATTATTATTATTGTTATTCTTATTTTTTAATTTTTCTTTCATTCTACGACGAGTCGCAATACACTTCGTTCCATGTTAAGTAACGCGACCTCCAGCTCGGTGCACAGGTTGCCGTGCTGTTTAGTCGTTACGTTTGTTAAACGTGACGGGATAACGGACAATTTTTTTAATTCATTTTTCAAATATTTTCCTGACAGAAATCGTTATGATCGATGGTTGTATATGCTGGATGGATAAGCTTTATGGAATGCGCGATTATGAAATCATTCGATACGTCGTTGTTCCGTTTTGATCAATTAATTGATAAAATTGTTCTTATCGTTAGGGATTAATCGATTAAATTGTAACTGATATTAATTAATTGATAAAATTATTGGTAAACAACGCTTCGGGTCTATGGGAGCTTGTGCAATAGCTGTGTATGGTGTATACCCGTATGTATAATTGTGTTTATACCGCGATACAGGTGGGTGTTTTAATGATAGATTTCTCTGATAAAACGCATCGTTCCCTGGTAATGAGGACCTCACGGGATCGCTGTTACTACATTCCCATATAGCGCATAATACGATACGATGGCGAAACAAAGAGCGATCCTTCCCCCAACCTCAACCCCTCTTCGCTCTTATCTCTGGAATTTCAAACCATATTCCGGCATGCCCGATTCACTAGCCTGAATGTTCATTGTTCGATGGGCGAACGTCCACCTTTGCTCTCGACGTTGGACGATCATCTCACCTTTAATTCGCGATCATTAGATAAATATTAATCGTTCTTTATGGAATTTGTAATTTGATCAGTGAAATTTGATTCTTTGCAAAAATTGTGTTTTCGTTATCGCCGTTGATTACATCGACTTTTGATCATTTGGAAGAATAATGAAATTAATAAAGGTGAGAATTTTAATTGAATGTTTATAAAGTAATAAATTAATGTTTAAAGTAATTAACGCTATATTTAGAAAGAAATGTTTATAATGTTTTTATTAGAATATTAAATTGTGATTATAAACAAATAATTTATTGTTTATAATTAATATTAGTTAATATTAGTTAATTTATTATTTATAATTAATAATAGTTTACGATTATTATAATCAAATTTATATTAACTATAATATAAATTATGTTGTTATTATAATTTTGATTTAGTTTCCAATTATTATAATCAAATTATAATATTATATTATATTAATAATTATAAATAATAAATTAACTAATCAAACTTATATTAACTATAATTTATATTATAGTAACTATATAAAACTATATAAAAATTTATATTATAGTAACTATATAGTAACTATATAAAAAAATAATTTATATTATAGTTAATATAAATTTGATACAATTAATTGAACAATTTATAAAAAATATTAATATGAACAAACGAATTAATATCAAACAGAATTAACGCTGTATTGTGCGTTGGTATTCGGTGAATAATTTTCGAATATTTAAATTTGATAGGATGTCTATCGAGCAAGGCGCTCTATCGATCGTGCAACATTCGTGAAAAATGAATAATCACGTTGACAATAGTGATTTAACGCGAGGCCAATACAAGGCGGTCCATGGGTTCATTCACAAATACTGCAGGCCAACGGATGAATATCTATATGCGTATGTATTACGGCATTGTCATCATTTGCGTGTGTAAACGCGACGTAAAAGGTGTGTCCCGGACGAGGACAGAGGCGGATATATCTCGGGAATGTCTATTGTAAAACTTGCATCGACCCTGTTATACACAATAACGCGTCGCGGTATCATTTATAGCCTCGTAACGTATTATCGACATCGAGACGCGATATACATTCGATACGGTAAATGACAAATTCTTCATCGTCAAAGTCCAGGGCACCCTCGGCAACTACGACAATTTTCCACCTCACCCCTCGCTCCAACTTTTTTTTCCACGATTCTCGATCACCTTTTCAACGACCCACGCGATACCTTGTTCCAAAGTTTTTTATCCCCTTTTAATTAAGATTCATGAGACTTGGCATCGCGTTTGCTTTAGACGAAATGTGACATTGCATCCTACTTATTGATCTCTGGCTTTATCTGTGATTCATCGAATAAAAATTTCGATAAGATAAATTCTATTGATTTTGTAAATTTGATTAATTTGATTAATTTTATTGATCGTATAGAAATATATTCGATTCGTTCCAAAGGTTTTGTCAATTTAAATGGATTGGGTTTTCTACGAACGGAGAACGTGGTTGAAATTAAAATCTTGCGCAATGTTTAATTACATTTTTAAAAAAAATCTGTTTTTTTTCCTCGTCGTAACTGTTTGAAAGATTGTACCCTCGGTGATCTAATTTGATTCGACTTTAGCTGGCACGCGATACGTATTAGATAATCAAACAATCGTCACAAAATTTTATTGCCACGATTAATAAGTAACCAGTAACGTATCATTAGCGTCGTTGCGAAATCAATGAAACCGAGTTTTATCGATGCGATAGGTCGAAAATAAGTTTCGTCGATCATAGAGCCTGGCCGGAAGTCATTACGTAGATGTTAATCCCGAAGTACTCCAGTAACGTTGAACGAATACTTTTCTTCGGCTATTCGACATCTTTCCCCCTCCAAGTTGATGCCTTCGTCTCGTTTCATCACGGTATAGTGCACGCGTGTACGTGATGCTATGTTGGCAAATAATATAGCTCAACGTCTCGGCTCGACTTTTGCTTTCAAAATAAGGAGATCGCCCGCGCGGAGGGGGTGGGGGGGGGGTGGCTGGCTATGTATACGAGTCAAAAGAATATTTCGTGTTGCACCCGTGCGATGGTTGGGTCTCTATCGAAACCGTACAATTGGTGCAATCCTCTCCTGTGCGGTTGAGTACAAATACGATATCTGTTTTCTTGCCACATTCGTGAAACCACCGGGCGTGACCATCGCGTTGAGACTTTTGGATTTTCGTCTTGGACTCTGCGGTTATTATTTCACTTCGTCTCTTTCATAGAGGTAGCAGGAGACCGAATTGCCGTACGAGCCAAGTCTTGCGTTCGATTATTTCGGCGGTTGAGCAATCGAGTTTAATCAAAAACTTCAAGCATTTGGATTAACGTTATTCCATGTTCTTGTTTTATTGCGCAATGACATTTTATAGCTCTTTACATTCTCATAATTGCAATGAATTGAAATTATGCGGAGACGATTTTCAATATTGCGTTGTCGAATATGAAATTGATATTGTTTTTTTCTTTTAATTTTTAGGGGGATGAATAAGTTGGCTCAGGGGTGGTTTTCCTGGTTTTAGCAGCATTGGCGAGTTTGATCGCCTGAGCGTTAGCACGTTCAAGAATAGTGAGGTGTTCGGCCTTCAATGCAGCCACTTCTTCGGTATCGATGACGTTGCCGTTGGAGTCGAGGGGGGCGAGTGGTCCATTGTAAGTTGGAGGAGAATGAACTGGGTGTTTCACGATTCGCTGATGATTATTGTTTTTCAGCGGGTTTACTTCCGATTTGACTGGAACGTGGATACGAACCGATGATCCACTCGGATTCAAGGCTGCAATATTGGTGATCTGAGTTGCAGCTTTCCGTTCCTCGGGGATTTTGTTAAATCGATGAACGCTTCCTTGGGACAACGTTGGAACATTAAAGTGTCGGGTTTGAGGCTGAGCCAAAAGATGGACCTGATTTTTGTTGAACGGTTGAGGATATCTGAAATTTGGAGGTGGGACGATTTCCAGAAATATGGGCGAAGAAGATGAGATTGGTGTGGCTGCGATGGTTGCAAGTCGAGAACTTGTGTCAGGTACGGTTGTATCGTGCTCATTTGAGGAACTCTCGTGTCCTGTGCATTCGGGATTTTCTGCTATGGGATTAGGGGAAGATGGTTCCTCGCTCAGTTGAGTTGCCGGCACGGGGTAGGAATATCCTTCGGAATCAGACTGAGGGGATGGAACGACGGGTTGACCGGTCGACGCTGGAAGGTTAATAGGTTGAGGGTTAATTACCGATGGATTTGTAACAGCTAACTGTTGAGGCTGTTGATTTGCTGCTTCCTGGTTGGAATCTGCTTCTGAGTGACACTGAGAGGATGATGCAATGTGCTCACCAGTGGGAGCCGGAAGGTTGCTGTATTCAGGGTTGCTAGCAACAAATTCATGAGTTTGTTGGCTGGCTGGTTCCTGGTAAGAATTTACTCCGGTTGAAGGAAGTGAGCTTGGTGTGGCTGTGACAGCCACAGTTTGGGAATTAACATGTGTTGACGACGTAACTTGTTGATTTGTAGCAGTTTCGTGTCCTGTGCATTCAGGCTGTTCTTCAACTGGTTTCATAGGAGAAAGTTCCTGAGTCTGTTCCGTTGCTGCTACCGCATGAGGTAATTCTTGAGGCTGACTCTGAGACGATGTAACGACATTTCCACCGGTGGAAGTCGGAAGGTTGTTGTATTGAGGCTGGCTAACTGCAAATCCATGTGTCTGTTGACTT
>JAPYZU010014276.1:10000-11619 GCA_030523005.1 Tryphoninae sp. B BG-2022a | reverse complement strand
GGGGGGGGGGGGGGGGGTGCCCTGGCGATGCGAAGGTAAGTATACGCGGAGGGTTGTTCAGCCTTGGCTGGCTGGTCTCTGCAAGGAAAAAAGGGGTGGATGGCGGGGGTGAAGATGAGGAGGTGGGTGGTGGTCCAGCGGGCGAGAGGGAAGAACGAGAGTAAGCTCGGCACTCGCTCACCCCCCTTGAGAGAGAAAAGCGTTGGAGACTGCAGAGGGGGTAGTTCGGGGGAGGGAGCGAGGAAAAGGGTGGAAAATAAATTGAAAGCAAAATTGTACTCGCAGAAGAAAATGGAATTATTCCTCGGCTCGCTGTTTCACCGAGATACGAAGAAGAAGAAGAAGCAGAAGAAGAAGAAGAAGAAGAAGAAGAAGAAGAAGCGGTGGTAGAAGTAGATGGAAGAAAAAGGATAAAGAGAAAGGGCGAGGAGGAGGAAGAATAAGGGAGCAAGGGGAGGGGGGGGGTGAGAAATGTAAGGGTGTGAGTGAGTCTCTCGGTCGGAGGCTGGAAAACTGAGGGTGGATTTGGAAAGAAAGAGCGCGAGGCGAGTCCCGGGGTGTGGAGAACGGTTGGATTTCCGCCGAGCCACGACCGAGTCGCAGGGCTACTTGCCGAAAATGGGGTAATGCGGATCACCTAAGATACGATTTTTACGAATTTATTTCACCGAATTATTTCACGCATGAGTTGATTATAATTCACCCTTACGATGATTAAACATCTAAAATATCGAAGCTATGAAAAAGAACGTTCGAAAATGTTCAATAAATATTATTAAATAATAATAATGTTAGAAAAGGGATGAAAAATGTGTCGTATTCACGAAGAGGATGATCGTTGGTAGAATAACGATTGTTTCGCGACGAATGTGACGAGTAAAATTCTGTTAGTGAATAACAAACTGCATCGTTGAATGTATTAAATATCGTTCGCATATGAAATTCACACCGATTATAAAACCCCGGAGGTACGATTTAACAACTAAGACGGTTTGCATCGTTTACCGACCCGCATTACCCCAGCGATATCCTCGTAGCTGTCCGAAATGGATTCTGGCTCCATTGTGCCTGGAAGAAACGTGGCGAGGGGGATAGGACGAAGAAAGGGGTTAGGGGGTGAAAAGGGGTGCAGGCTCCCACCCCTCTGAATTCTGCCGGCCAAGGGTAGTCGAGGCTGGGCGAGATGGAGCAGCTACTCGAACCCCTTCTCAACGAAGACTGTGGGCGATGCGGGGGGTTGGGGGATAGGGGGGTAGGAGATGAGGGTGCAAAAGGAAGCCGGAGAGTTTCGAGATATTTTCTTCCGGCTACCGGGGAATTAAAAAAAAAGAACAGAGGAAGAAAAAAAAAGGAAAAATTCTGATGAAGAAAGGGAAAAAAAGTAAGAAAGTTTCGTAGCTTTGCGATAAAGCGAGGGAACGAGCGGAAACGAGAGAGTCGACAGGGTGAAGAATGAAGGGGGAGAGGGAACGGGGTGGAAAAAGTGAGAACGCGATTGCAAACCGACGGGAAAACTTGTAGATCGCCCAGAGTCCAGCCCCTTCTTTCAACCCTTTCGCTATTCTCTCCTTCCTACCCTCTCTTCCTCTCCATCTATCTTTCTTCCTCTTCTACCCTTT
>JAPYZU010014276.1:0-5000 GCA_030523005.1 Tryphoninae sp. B BG-2022a | reverse complement strand
GGGCCAGTGAGCCCTTTGGGTCGGATTTAAGGGAACGTTGGATTGTTTAATTTGAATGAAACAATTTTTATCGACATCTTCTCGATGAAACTTTCGGCAATGGCGAAATCAAACCCTTCGTAAGGGTGGTTCTCTTCTGACCATGGAGAATCATCGCCCAAGGGCTCTCTCCAACCGTTGTCTCGTTCCGTCGTGGGCGAGAATGGTGTAAAACTTTCTAATCGAGAATTATGAAAGTTATTTGGCCATGACGAGGTTTCGCGAGGAGATCGAGGCACGGAGAAAGGATGATGGGTACGAGGGAGATGGAAGATGTGCGAAGGGGTGGGAATGGAACTCGGTGGTGACGAAGGTCCGAGCATACAGACCACTTTAAGGAGAGCCAGTTTGCGCGAGCTATTGAACGAAGTAAAAAGTCGAGCGATCCTTAGAGAGAGAGAGAGAAAGCATGAAAAAAAGAAGGGATGAAATATGAAACAGTGATAACAACCCCTAGCCTCCCACCTCGAGTGAAAAATCGATCGCGACCTCCTCCAATCTAGTTTCTGTTTCGATAACGAACACAAAATAAAAACATAACAACGAAGAAAAGATCGAGAATAAAAGTAGTCGGATATGAAAATGGGGGTAGGGCGCCGGGGGTTGCACAAACAGAGAGGCAGTTGCCAGAAGCAAATCGGTAATTTCGTTCTGCGCGTGCGGGGCTATGATATTTTCCAAGGCTTCTTTAGTTTTTGCGTCCCTCTTTTCCGTTAACCCCTTTTCCCTGTTTCACTCCCCCATCAGCGCAACCACCATCATCCTCGTTTGCCGAGGCTATATAACGAACAGAGGGTGGTGGTGGATGGGTGGGTGGAGAAAAAGGGGGATGGTGGTAGAGGGCAACGGAGAAAGTAGCTGTAGTCTCTATCTTTCTTCGTCTTTCTCGTTCTCCTCGCTTCGAAAGCCACCAACGATGCTGGGGCTCTGCTCTGCTCTCTCTCTCTCTTTCTCTCTCTTTCTCTCCGCTTTACCAAAGACAAGGGAGGCAAGCCGTTCCTCGGGCTGCTTGGCTGGCTGGCCAGCCGGGCTTTCCCCGGTCGAGCAGCGAGATGAGGGGATGCAAATTAAAATCCTCGCCATTTTACCCGTTTCTTATTTCTCCCGATGGTTCTCAACTGCCTCGAGTACCGTTTCATCATCGAAGACCCCGAGACAAGGAATAGTTTGCACCCGGTGAGTCCTCTATTTTTCTTAACGGCTCTTGGGACAGAATGAGGGTATCAAAAGATTCACCCTCGAGTCAAGGTGAATTCGGTCAGCAATCGGAAACGTCACGATATTTTATTTAGAAAACATAAAACGCTCCAAGGGTTGTCGAAGCAACCCTTAAAGCTAGAAGACACGTTCAACTTCGATGATTCTTCCTCAAGATAGTTTGACCTTGAGAAACGCATCGAAACCTTGACAATGTATGCATCGATAAAATCGCGAGGAGAATGTAAACGTGCGTGACCTTGAACCGACCTTGACAAGCGCAAGTCCCTCATTCAATTCTCGAATCGACAAGCGCGACGTATCTTCGACGTAAGGATTGTATTTCTTTATCATTTTCTGAGTCAACGATCAATCTGGCGACTGCTTCTTACCTCAAATGTCATTCTCACGATCCGTTCGAATAGTCATTTCGCAACGACGCGCCGTCGGAGACAAGAAAGATGGTAAGATAAATATAACCCCGCGGGAGCATAGACGACAGTTGCATTTGACAACCCCGTGAGAGGGGGAGAGAGGGAGAGAGAGAGAGAGGGAGGGAGAGAGAGAGAGAGAGAGAGAGAGAGAGAGAGAGAGAGAGAGAGAGAGAGAGAGAGAGAGTGAGAAAGAGAAAGCTCGAAAGCTCGCCGGGACTAAGACAGATTAAGTATTTTAAATTGAACAGTGCGGGGTTCCCTGGCTCGGAAAGCGAAGGAGAAGGACAGCGAGTGAAATGGAAAGACTCGCGGGGTTGGGGGAGGAGGGAGGGGGGCGCAAAGAGGGAAAAAGAGAAAGAAATAAAGACAGAGATGGTTTTCGTTGAGGTGGAAAGGGAATCGGAGCGAAGCTAGGGGGTTGGGGAGGTGGGTTTTGGATGCGCATGGAGAAGTCCAAGGGGGTGTGGGTGGGTTTCCCGAGGGTGGCTCGGAGTAGAGGGTGGCTCTGCTGTCGGGGCTTTTTCCCTCCTTATCTATCTCTCTTTCTTTTCCATCTTTCTCACTTCTTCTCCTTCTTTTTCTTCTTCTTCTTCTTCTTCTTCGTCTTCTTCTTCTTCTCGTTCTCCTTTCTTCCTCCAACCAACGCTTCGGCCAATCTAACCAGCTCCTTTTCTTTCTCTCGCTTCGTTCCATCCTCGCCGGGGGGTAGTTCAGTTTTTATAATAAAGGACCGTAATTAATGCCGCCCTCCTCCCGACAATCCCCTCGTATTCCTCAACCTCACCCTCTTTATACCACCCCATCCTCCCACTCCCGGACCCCTTACGTCTCGTACACCCTCCGTTTCACCAACCACCCTCGCATTCCCCTTCTCGCATCTCTCTATAGCTGCCCAAGAACGAGACGCTGGCTCTACGAGTGGCCCGAGAATCGCTCACGGCTCCGTTTTTTCTTCGTTTTCTTTCCTCTCCTCCCTCTCTCGACCACTCACTCCTTCTTGCTCGCCCTCTCTCTCTCTCTCTCTCTCTCTCTCTCTCTCTCTCTCTCTGTTCTACCCTCGACGAACCATCCCCCTGCGAATTTAGCCGCGACAGCGAAGTGCACCGCTTTTCGCCGGTGAAAGGTTTCTTCTTTCTTATTCTCCTCCCTCTTCGTTTTTCGTCTTATTCCATTTTAGTTCTTCTCCACTTTGTTCACCATCTCTCGCTCCCTCGTCCGTCCTTCTCCCCTCGCCGTATCCAACGCTTCTTCTTATTCTTCTTTCTCTTCCTTACTTGCCGAGAGAATATATTTGCGGAACTGACGTGCACGACCAACGTGGAAACACGCTTCCGTACTTACACCCTCTGATAATGAGACAAAAGTCCGAGATCTTTCCCTCGTAAAATGACAAAACAAAGAAACAGATACGAAGCAACGGAAGTGCCCTGGATGTGGAAGGAATTTTTTTTTATCTTTAACTTTATTGTTGCCTGGAGTTTTACTTTATTTTCTACGAAATTAAGTAACTAATTGTGAAAAAAAAAAAATTTTTTTTAATAACGTCGCGAGCGCCATTCGTTTCGATGCGAATATACAAAACGTGAGTAAAAAGGATATCGATTGCCTTTTACGCTTACGATAATGTCGATGTTATGTGGTTTTGCTCTTTCCCAAAGAAACTAACTTCTCGTCGCGCTATTATCGAGTTTCAGTTAAAAAAAACAAATCTAAATACTTTAAGCCACTTTTCTTCACTCGTTGACATTGATCAACACAATTTTTCTTCAAGCAGTTTCGTACGCAGTGAAAAATTGCGAATTTTCAAATATTTCGACTTTTCGCAAGAAATTTGTTTTTTTTTGTTTCTAATTACAATCTCGTTGATAAAATCATTATTTTATCAACAATGTGGAATCTGAGATGATTAATCTTTGCAAAATAACCTAAATTCGCGATCGCGTAATACGGGGTGGATTTTCTCTTCTCACCGAGCGTCTATAATACACGACGTAAAAGCGGAACGTCCTATCGTTCGCGCGACAATTCACGAGACCGTAAAAACTCCGCACACCGTTGGCCCGATCGCGCGCGCATAAAGCGCTGCGACCCTCCCGAATCCCGCAGGAAAAATTAAACCCGAAACGGATCTCGGACGAAAAGAGAGACAGAGATAGATAGAGAGAGAGAGAGAGAGAGAAAGAGAGAGAAAGAAACAACAACGTCCACGATTCATACCGAGCCGAAAAATCCGTTGCGTATCAAAACCGGTTTCGCGCACATTTTTACGGGGTCATCGTGGGGCCCCCGGGGCCGCTTCGCGAAGGGGAGGTCATCCTCGAGCATCGAGGTCAAATATATACAGAATGAGAACGAGGCCTACCCTCGCATACACACGCGCATGCGGTTCGTACAACGCATAAAACGAACAACCCCTTTTTTCGTTTCGCCGTGTACCTAAAAGCAAACCGGACCACCTTGGCCAAGAGAGGGCTAAAAGCGGTCCACGAGCCTCGTGTGCCCATTGCGCATTGACGCAACGCCGAACCCCGGACATCTGGTCATCGGAAATTAAAAAAGTGCGAAAAAACTTACCTGACCAGTTGAGCCGGCACATGCCCTACGCGTCCCTTTCGAGGGATCGAATCATAGGAGCGTACGCTGTGTATATATATGCGTTAACGTAGTAGCCAGAGAGCCCTTGGACCTTCGCCGTCCAAAGACCTAGTCGTATAAGGGATATGCTAATGACGTTGCCCGTCGACCCTTTTACAAAACTCTACACGACTCTCACCGTCTCTATCTCCCTTCTCTCTCTCTCTTATTTCGATCTCCCTTCGAAAGACCCTTCGGGCCCTTATTCCTCTACCTCGTCTTAGCCCTCGTTCGGCTCGAGCCTTCTTCCTCTCGTCCTTCGGCACCTTTTATATTGCGACGATCCTTGCAGAAACAGGTTTTTCCCGCGAGAGGGCGATCTTTGTTGTTTTTTTGTTTCTCGACTTCTTCGACGGTTTTCTTAGGAACTAAACCCCTTCCGCTTTGAGTTTATCGGAGGCCCCTGGCGAATCGGTCAGGCCCTCGATGCTACGTGAAAGGGGAAATAAAGTGGGGATGACCGACTCGGGCCCCACTCGCTTTTGAGAACACTTCGACTCGAGATTTCGCTGACGGACCCGACGGATCGTCGGTTCTGTCAGTGATCCGAGTATTAGAATTACTGTGAGTTTTAATTCATCGTTCGACGCTTTGTAATTTCGGGAAAATTCATTTTTCATTGGGAAAATCGTGTTTTTGGTTTTAAACGATTTGTGCGACGTTCGGTAAAGCAGCGATGTCTTTCTTTCGATTGAA
>JAPYZU010014115.1:0-11898 GCA_030523005.1 Tryphoninae sp. B BG-2022a | reverse complement strand
AGAGAGAGAGAGAGAGAGAAAGAGAGATGCGGTATAGTGGTCGCGACTATATCGATTCTAATTCGCGTGAGGGTTACATGTCCACATTTCCCGGGAGTGAAACGGAGGGAGGGAGTTCCATATAGGAGAGCTGGAACTGATCGAGTAAGTGGGGGGTGAGAGTGAGCGAGAGAGAGAGAGAGATGCCGAAGCAATTCCCAATAGCTTAACTGAAACCCCCGTTCGTCCTTCCTCTCAGCCCCGTACGCCCCCGCTCGCGGATCAATAGAAGGACTCCAGAGCAGCAGCAGCAGCAGCAGCAACAGCAGAGCGCTTGCATCGCCACGAAACTTCTCCACCCACTTCACTCAACCAGGCACTCTCTCGGCGCGCGAGAGAGCTCTGTCTCTATCCCGCTCTCTTGCAACGTCGTTCCAGTTTCCGTTCTCATTCTGTTCGCTCATGTCCTCTCTTCGCAATTCTGGTTCTACTCGTACGATACAGTCGTATATACCTATGTCGATATATAAGTATGGGGGGGGGGGGGGTTGAAACCCGTTTAGACATCCAGGGTGGTCCAAATTACCTTAAATGATACAAATGTCTAACTACTTCGGGCCTCGTTATATGCACGCGCTGATAGGTCTTTTACCAGAACGAAATAACTACTCGTCTATCGGTCGCGAGATCTTCGTTTATTTGCTGGTATGATTGTGCGCTTTCCTTGTGGACGTTTTCGTAAGTAGTTCGAACGAACAGACATTCAAATTTCGCGCCCTTGCATTGGCTGGTAGATGGCAGCGCTGAGACAGTAGCGAGAAAGTGCGCGCGCATCCAGTCGCCCGAGGATTACCGAGAATTGTCGAGAATAGTCGATACGGCTTTTTCATATTTTGGAGAATGTTTTTCGTGATTTGGACAATTGTTATAATGAACACGATCTTGTTTATTGTGAGAAACTACTCGAATGAAGCGATCGAAGGCCATTTTGATTTTTGATCGATCCGATTTTGACAGAAAATGATGAAAATTGGCCGAGAAATTAATTCGCAAAGTTTGAAAGTCTGCACAATACGCTGACAGTGCAATTGAACGTCCTGTCGATACATGCTGGGGTCGCGGGTTCGAATCCCGCTCAGGACTTTTGTTTTCACAATTTTTTTTTTTATAGATTTTAATGAAATAATTGTTAATAAACGAACGATGAATCGACGCGGTAAGAGAAAATAATTTCTTTTTATTATTTGACTGTTTTGTTTTAACTTTTAAACCTTGGGAATTAATATCACGGCCAATTTTCGTGGTAGGACTATTCTGAAAAAACCGTTCTGTTTGTAATGACGCCAACTATCCGAGTATTTTTTTTGTCTTCATAGTTTCCCAACGGTCTGTATATTTAAACGAGGTTGACCGATTTTGAGACAGCCTATGGTCGGGTGGCATTGTTCTCTGTTAGACATCTGACATCGCTCTGTCTCTTCTTCCCTCCCTCTATTTTCCTTGCTCGCTCATTCAGAGTTGTCGAGTGCTAAATACTCTCTAAACAATGTACCAGAATTCCCACCCGTCGCTTTCCGCTACTATTTGCAACTCGACGATCTGCCAAGGACTCTCCTCGCTCCATCTCATTGGAACTATATTTTTTGCTCTCTTTCTCTTTCTTCCGCTTTTTCTCTCTCTCTCTCTCTCTCTCTCTCTCTCTCTCTCTCTGTCAATGCGCTACCAGCCGAAATAAGAATAAGTAACGAAATCCACACATTAAAAAGAATGCTAAAAGAGTATATATATAATTTGCACTTAAATAATACTTAAATTACTAACTCAAATAATAGAATAAGTAAGAGCAATTATTAAAAAATATTGTAAAATTGTAATATTTTATGTGCAACGTAATAGCTATGGAAGTTAAATAAACTTCACTCACTCATTCTGCCTCTCTCATTAGTTCCCTCTCGTAAAGTAAGAGCGCATTTTCCACTTATTAAAAATTTATCATACGACTGAAAATACATTATTGCGAGAGGGAAACAAAATACTAGTTACTAATTAATGATGCCAAGCTTGTACCATCATTATTAAGTATTAATTATGTATTTATTTAATTTCCCGCTACTGAGTACGTTCATAATGTACGGATTGATTTATTCATAAATATAATTTGTTGACAGCATACACATGTACTCGGATAAATATCTGAATAGATGCATATATATATATATATATATATATATGTTTTTGGTTTACCTTTCTGCAACTATACAATTTGTAAGTCTAAAAAAAAGTAAATTTATATATATATATATATATATATATATATTTGTAAGCAAATTTACTTTTTTTAGACTTACAAATTGTATAGTTGCAGAAAGGTAAACCAAGAAGCCTGTTGATACTTGAGCTCTTTAATATTAAGCATGAGCATATTAATATTGAGGTGCCTCGTCGCGAATTTCTGTGTACCATTTAAATAATAAAAGGGAAAACATTTTCTATGTTAGAAATTTTATACCTTTATCTACTTTTATACCATGGTAATATTTTCATAAAGAATTAAATGCTCTAACGAAAAAGATCGCTTATATTTTCTTTGATAAAGTTAAAATTCAAATAATAGTCGACTTCAAATTTCAAAACGTATGAAAATTCACCGTTTTTATTTTCATATTACAGCAAAAATATTCATTGCATTGAAAAATATTAAATGTCTTCTTCGTTTTATCGAAACTGCTCTTTATTTTTTATTATAATTGTTATAAAAAATATTTCAATTATTATTATGTCATTGGATTTTTATGTTCGGTATGACGAGACATAAAATAATTAACACAAATAATAAAAAGCTTCTGCTCTGTAATAAATTATTAAATGTTTAAAATTGTTAAGAAATAAATTTGTTTAAAAAATTGTAATAAGTCTTTTTCCACTTTTATTGGGAGTAAAGAATGATATTTTACTCGTGAGTATTTTCTTTGTGTTTTTTTTCTGAATATTGTAATACGAACTAGCTCATCAGAAACAATTTTCTATCAAAGAATAATTTTTTAAATTGTTAAACAATATATCAATATTTATTAATTATAAATGAAGGAATGTTTATATTAAATTCAATAATCTACAATATATAGAAACTGTTTTTTATTCTCTCGGTCGCGACCTCGCGAACCAAGGCAACGATATGTCCGAAGGTCCACGACCGCTTGTCTCTTCCGCCAAAGCGTGAAAGCACGTCTCTCTCTCTCTCCCCCTCGTTTTCAACGTGAAGTGGGTTATCGGACGTCTCTGCCTCGCGCCTCTCTCGTAAATCTCTGTACTTGACGATCGTATCCTTCCTCCCCCAATCCCACCTTCCTCCCACCTCACCTCCCCTTTTGCCGCTCGACTTCTCCACCCTACGACGTTTACTTCGTGCAGCTCTCGTTCTCCCGAAGTTTCGACGTGAATTTCGAAGATTCTTGGAGAAGCTTCCAGTTTTCCAAGTTGCACGAACGTTCGGGGAGCGAAACCAAGTAGAGAGAGAGAGAGAGAGAGAGAGAGAGAGAGAGAGAGAGAGAAAGAGAGAGCAGGAGCAAGGTGGAAAGAGATACAGTGATAGAGAAAGCGACAAGGAGAGAGGAAGGGAAAAGGGAGGAAGAGGGGAGAATGCCTATGTGGAAGGTCCGAAATGCACCGCGACATCGCCGATGTGCTTTCTGCATAGTATATTATCTATATATGTATACATATATATAACAGAGAAAATCCCTTATTCGTGGTGCAGAATAGATATCCCGCCACGAGGAGATAGTCAGGAGGAGAGAAAGACTAAACTAAAAGAGACAGATGAGGAAAAAGAAAAAAAATAAGAGAGAGAGAGAGAGAGAGGGGGAGAGGGAGAGGGAGAGAGAGAGAGAGAGAGCGGGCGATGGAGGGACGTGGAAGCGGAAAATGAACTGCGAGTCGCGACACTGCACATCGGGCTTATTATATTTACAGTCCGTTGGAGCGTGAATTTAAAATGTAAGTTTCATCACGCTTCTTTAGTTCGGTAAAGATCGGGGAGCTTGAAATCGGTTCACAATTACCGAACAAACGTTAAACAGGCGGCGAGAAAAGAGCGAGAGTAAAAGCCGACGATGGCACGAAAATTTATCAATCTAAAGACGGTAATACGTTTAATCTGTCAGATTCGAGACCCGAACGCTCTTTCTCTTCATATTTCAAGAGAGAACGACAGTTTATTATATACATATATATATACACACAAAACTACCCCCTCCCCCCAGTCCCCCCTCTTTCTCACTCCTTCTCCGTATCTGCCTCTCTCTCTCTCTCTCTCTCTCTCTCTCTCTCTCTCTCTATATATATATAGGTAACAGACCACACGGTCGCGTGAGCACGAAGCTCCGCCGGCGTTGCGGGATTAAAGTGTCAAGTCGAATAGTTTCGTTCTCGTTGATTTTCGCCGTTCTCTCGCTCCCCCATTCTCGATTGTACACTCCCAATGGGCGAATCGATTTACAGCCTCGTGCCCCTTACTCTCGCGCCCGTATACTTTTTATCTCTGTTGGCAGAAAAACCTCGTATAGCCTTTTGCTCGTTCGGTGCAGAGATTGAGATATATACATGTATGTACGAAGGTTCGTCGAGGAATAAAAATATGATCTCTCGTACATTCCAACTAGGATGTAAATTCGATAACGAGATTGAACCGCGCGCCCGTAATATTCGTGTAATGTTTTTTCTCTCTGTCTATCGGTCTCTCTCTCTCTCTCTCTCTCTCTCTCTCTTTCTGTCATTCACTCATCGCTATAAGAATAAAGGTAAATTAATGCTAAGTGAGAATTTTCTTTCAATTGGCCACTTTATCACACCTCCGACGTTTGCAAAATATTCCAAACGGACATATACAGACATACAGGCGCATACCCTTCGTACGGTTGTATACACGACCACGCTCTCTCACACTCGTTTGATAACCCGAGAGAGAGAGAGAGAGAGAGAAATTCAGGAGAAAGGAGGGAGGGCTGAGAGTTGGAGGTCGGAGGGCGGCGTTCTGTATTGAGCAAAGAGAGCTCCTCGCCTGCGATGCATGTGAGTGAGCTGCTTGAGTTAAGCATACCTGTCTCAGGGCTTTGCCGCTACAGGTTCGCTGGAATTAGTACACTCTTACCTTGCGGAGAGCTCTCCTTTTTTTCTCCCCGACTCCCTCTCTCACTCTCTCTCCCTCTCTTGATCTTTCTCTTTAAATGTCTGATTCATGTATTTATATAGAAGTGTCAGGATGTTTTGACTATTCCACATAGATATACGTATATATTTATCGTATAATATATACGATAAATACATACGTATGTACACGTTTATTCTTTACTCCATTCGTACAATCCTGTCAAGCTTTCGGAGCATCTCTCTTACTCTTTCCACTTTCTCGCTGTTTTTCACCCAGTCACATACAGACTATCTTTTACACGAAGTCAAACCGTTTATTTTACCGAGGTAATAGCGGTAGCGCGTGACCGACGTTTTAAACTGTGTTGTTATGTCGGTGAAACTACCGGTGCACCGCGTTGCACATCTTTTATATATATCATATATTATATGTATATAGAGGTAGACAGAGAGAATGAGAGAGAGAGGGTTGTATTATACGTGTATACATTGTTGAAAACCATAGCTTCGTAATCTTCTGGCAATGGAGAGGAACGGGTTTGCTCTATGCCTCCCTCACTGAACGTATGAGCTCTGACTTGAACGAACCACATTAGGGATCGTGTGCAACGTTTTTCCCCTTTCTTTACTTTCTATCAAAGAGGTTCTCAAGTTTCATAAGAGGATGTTGCACGATCGTTTGCATAATATTGCACGATACGCGCTGTAATCTTTGTCGTGTAAACCTGGGTCAATATTGTCCGTGTGAAATAGATTGATTTGAATAGATCGAAAAATACCATCTCCATTTTAGCTGTTTATGTTGCAAGGTGTCGCTCTAATGCATTAGTTCCTATCTCATTATGTCGCCTGAGAAATTAAAATCCCTAGGAGATAAAATTGACTTGTGTGTACGTTTTGAGAACAGTAAACAATCTTCACAGCTGTCTATACGAGGGAATGTTACTTTTTTTTTTACTAAAAGTTCTGTTTTTTATGTAGAAATCTCCACCTGTCGGTTAATATAGGAGATTTCACCCTTAACAAAAAATACCCTTTGTTATTAATAAATAAAAATACAGCTAACAATTTTACTAATTATAAAATAAAAATAAAATGTAAATTTTAATAACGTTAAATCACGAGTAAACAATATTTTACACCGAACGGAATTACACTTTGGAACGAGTAAATTTGTTCTTTGATCTCATCGGATTTAACGTCGCAAAAATCGCTTTCCATATTCCCGTATATTTCGTTAGAATTAATTTAATTTAATGGAAACTTCGTTCAATCGCATCGAAGAGGATACGAACTATACCGACGAGATCAAACCAAATTTACTCAATAAAAATGAAAAAGAAATATCAAATATTAACGTGCAAGCCGTACCTTCGCGAAGGGTGGTAATGTAATGCGACGTGACACTCGGGGCGCTTCGTCCTCGCGCATTAACTGCAGAAACGCGAAAACTGTACGACGTGAACGGCCTCAAATTGTCCATGTAATATTTCGTATCGTTGTTCGGCGTTACGATCTCCTTCTTTTCGTCCCAGGGTCCGTTCTCGCCCTCCCTGAAACACACGCAAATCAAAAACAAAACATGAAATCACTACGAACGATGTTAAAAAACTTCATTTTTCTATACACACACACACACACACACACACACACACACACACACACACACACACACACACACACACACACACACACACACACACACACACACACACACACTTTTACGTCATTTCTATAGCGGATCAGATTTATGGGTGTATGACACGTGACCGAGCGTCTCGACCGTTCACGACTTCTTCTTCCCCCACCCTCTCCTCCCAGACGATATGAGTTGAACCACGTCGATCGCACAGGGGTTGGGGGATTGGATATTATATGACGGCGAGACGCGTGATATCGTGACCCAAGCTCGTACTCCTCTCCTCTCTTCTCTCTCCCTACCACCAAAACTATCTCTCGGTCTTCTCTTCGGGTCGTAGCACACTATCGCCACACCGGTTTAATAGGTAATTTCGTATTAATTACCAAAATGAAGGTTCTACGTGAGCTGCGTTGGATAATTAGCTAAGTTCTACATTGGCAACACTTAGCGACGTGAACTATAGCGCATCCACAATATTACTATCATATTACCGATATAACTTAAACTGATGCAGGTATATATTTGGTTTAGGTATGATATATGTGTCTGTATGTGTATGTGTGTGTATGTATGTAAATGTACGTTTACGTCGGTTATACGACTCGTTCTAAGCCAACCGAGAACTTGGCAAATGTCACGTTCCCTGTCGGTGGTATTTCGTCTATTTCAGAGGTTCGTTGGAAAATGCACCGTTGACCAAAAGCATCAGCATCCAGCGGGAAAATGCGCCTTTGTGCCGGAAGTGACGGCAACGAGAGTGAGAAAGAGAGGGAGAGTGAGAGGCGAACTGGAGGGAAGCATGCGCATGACAGAAATTTTCACGTGTGACGCACTTCAGGTGGAATTCCATGCGTACCTAACGCGACAAAGATGCTTTTGATCGTTTCACGTAGCCTGCGTCCAGGGGGAGGGGCGGGGGGGGGCAAACCAGGAAGCAAAAAACAATATGTGCGCATACTTTTTTAATGAGCGTCGAATTCTTGAAAAAGTTTATTTTAATTACTCGCAAGCATGAGACGATTCCGCGTTTTCCATTTATTCGGGAATGAGAAAGCGCCAAAGTACGAAAATAAAGCGGAACAAGAAAACAATGAATTTTTGAGAGAGGGAAAGAACGGCGTGGTTGGTTTTTTTTTGCATTCCATGAGAATTTTGTATCGAGATGGGAAAAATACTTGAATTTAAAATTGGTTTCCTCTTTTTTCGCATCGCGACCGGAAATAAACTCGGGGATGAAAATTGTTGGAATTTCACTGTTCGATGGAAGAACGATTTTACTACGAGCCTTTTTTTGTTCTTTCCTATCGTTCGAAGCTCTGAACCTGGATTACATTTTTCCGGAATTGTTTCGGAAGCTTCAATGCCGAAACAGACCAGACTTTCGCATCTTGCCACGATTTTTATTCCAACCGAAATACGAAAATTCGTTATCTTGCAAAAATATCGGAATAACTCGTTTAACTCAACAAAAATTTAATTATATTTCACATTTGAAAATAAAATATAAAAATCCTTGTCAAAAGAGAACGAGAGAATTTGTTAAACGAAGTTAGGTAATAACCGTGGCGCAATAAAGAATAAAAATCCTTTCGTCGCAAATATGCATTTCTTCAAAATTGTTTTACCCCCCCCCCCCCACCCAAACACAAGTCCCGGGTGAAAGTTTTGAACGATCTATCCGCCATGGTACGACTTTAAATTAGATGGCAACATGAGAAATAATACGTAAGCAATGTATTATCAGTGAGAAAGAAAATAATGCATGGTACAGTCCATATATAATATGCTCAGAGGGTTTATTCTCATTCCTGTAACGTTCCCTGGTTCTTCTTCCACGTTCAACCCCCCCACCCTCCCGTGTTTCGTATTATTTGCCGTTGCCGCATGTGTCTGGTGAACTCTGGCACGAAATGTACGATAAGAGGAGGTAGAAGAGAAGTGGAGGGGGGGGAAGGTCTCCGCACGAGAAAGGCCCACCAGGGTATACGTATAATTACTACCCCCGAGACCATGATTATTATTTACAAGTTGGAAATGTGTACAGAACAACCCTGGGTTGCAATGCACCTGCTTGAGCTTTTCAAACATACGCGTGTGTTCGCCCCAACGTGTATGTGATAAAGTACCACTAGCCACCACGCCGGCTAATGTCCGATAAGAATTTTACCACATACATGCGTTAAGCCTCTCCCCTCTTCTTCAACCCCCTTGGTGCCTCGACGACCTACCACTCTACCGGGTCATCGTAACACCGAGTCGAAGTTTCAGATAATACTTTGGAATATTTAGCTTTCATTTTTGCGGCGATTGATTCCTCGGTTTAATGAAGGATTATCGTTAATCGGGGCTTATAGAATTTATGTTGATTTGTGGTCTGTTGCATCAGAGGTTGATTGAATAATTAGCGTTTCCGGTCGATGTTGCACGGGTTGAGTTCCGTCTAGTTGACGTAAGTGAACAAGGTCCACGTCGTTCGACATTTGTATTCCTGTTTTTTATGGGAAAATTAAATTTTTTCATCCCTTTGAAGGGTTTCGAAAAAGAATTTTAAATTGCCCTTGAGGCGAGCCCTTATTGCGATAATAACAAATTGGAATTTATTCACGTTGGGACAATTAGATTGAACTCGGCGCCATTTTAAAGGAGAAGAATTGGAATCAATTGATCAATCGATTTTTAATAATCGTTAATTGAAAGTTTTTCTACAGAAACAAAAATCTAAATAACAAAAAATTCGCAAGCCATGCGAATGACCCAATTCTGGTCTGAAAGGATCCGCGACCTCTCGTTAAAACTATCACATGCAAAGTTCGTCACTTTATGAACGAGTAACGCGATTAACCCATGCGTCTGTGCAGTAAAATAGAAAATTTCGAATTATGGTTTTGGAATTTAATTTTAAAAATACAGAGAGCGTTTGCTTAAAAAGGGCCGTCGATAAAATATAATATAGTCGTTGAAAGAATCGGTGTGGAGAGTGGCATGATAATAACGTTTCGTTATAAAATGGAGCGATTTTACAAGCAGCATCAATTTTTAACGTGACATTTTTACAGGCTACGTCTCTCATGGTTGAAAAGAGCAAGATAGATAGAAAACGAGAGAGGAATAGAGAGGGAGGAGAGGCCGTGAGATAAAGAATTATCTTTGGAATGATTGTATCAATGATAACAGTAATGACTGCAGGTGATCAAAGCGGTAAACGACAGCGTTCTTTCATCCCAACCATGAATTTTAATAGCATGCATAAAAAACTCGACAAACAAATTTTACAATTTCGTTCTTTATATTCGATGGCAATCTTCAAAACTGCACCACGAACGATCGCATTTCGACTCGACGTAAACAGAGGCACACGGAAATCGAATAAGATCGGTAATCGAATATCGATAACTTTGATTGAAAAACGTGACAGTTTCGAATTCCGGATGATTTTTAAACGATAAAATATATCCAAAAATAAGACTCAATTTATATTTCATCCGTTTTCGTTTCAGTACCATTATTACCAACAGTCGGTAAAACAATCTGACTACAATATACTCGTTAACCCCTTAACATACAAATAAAATGCGCGTCGACACATGCGTAGGAAATCATTTAATTTGGTTCAGTTGGGAACACTCATGGACAAGTTCTTGACGTCTCGGAGATGTCAAAGTCTACAATGGCACATGAAATGAATGACGACTCAGAGACGTCATTGTATGTTAATATTATCAGAATTCGTGACAAAATCATAGAATTATGATAATTTAACTAAGTCCAGGATGGTTCGTCGGTTTATTTCGCATCTGTACGGTAAATATCGAGCGAAATCTCAATTACCGGTGGATGCATATCGTTCCTCGGATCTCGAGCATGTGCCGTTATGACGTAGAATAGTGTCGTTGAATCCAACGACATCTAGAATTGTTCGAATCTCGTCCGTCAGATCGTGTCGTACGATGCAGGTACCGATCCTGGAGTTTCATCGAGAGAATGTGTACACGAGGAATTTTGAATACATGTTAACACGTATTCGTGTGGTACATAGGAGCCTTTAACCGTATATAGGACAGAGGTGAGCCAATGGTATTCGTGGTCAGCCTATTCGCACACCGTGCGAAGCGCCGTTAGCGCGAACCGCGCGAATAAATTTTCACGGGCATTTCCACAAATATACATAGGTATAACTATTTATGCAACAATATATACACACACACATATATATATATATATATATATATATATATATATACATATATATATCTGTATTTCTCTCTCTCTCTTTCTCTCTCTGTCTCTCGCTCTCTCTCTTTGTCTCTACCTCTGTCCGTCTCTCTGTCCCATTCTCACTATGTGTACTCTCGTTTCGCGAACGAGCTGCATAGGCATTTTACGGAATAGGTATAGCGCGACGATCGTTGAAATCTCACCGAAGCCCAGTTGCCACGCTGACCGCTTTCATCTTCCGTTGAATCGACAGCCCACCTCCTCCATTCCCTCCCACGATCGATATAACATATCGAATAAAAGGTTCCCGAACAAATCTGCGGCGATCAGCGTATCGGATTGCCGCAATGACCACATTACATTTATATACATATATATATACGGATATATAAACAAACATACGGGTTTATACGTATATACACAGATGTAGCTATTATTCGTGTAAGAGCGGACGTGTGGCCACTGTAATACATCCCCAGCGATTTAAATACCAGACACTCGAGTGAGGAGTTTACATATATCCAACTATAAATATATATATATATATGTATATGTGCGGGTAGATAAAAATACATGTATACATTGGCGATCGGTTTTACCACCGTCGGACAGGGAATTCTAAACATGTCATTTGTCATGCACTCTCGACAGCCCTCCAATTGGATTGTGGCTTGTGGTTCAATCAAGTAAATGGAACACGCTCGCGCTTTATCGCGCCTGGAACGTTCAACGCTGGGTTGTAATATAAGTATACGAAACACATATTTTTGTGTTTATATTAATGTATACCTATACGTATATGTGTTTTGGTATAAAGAGGAGGAAGCATTATACTTGTAGATCTGTTTCTACATTTGGATGATATCCCCGGCGGGCAATTATGCCACTAGGCGTATAAAAAACGTCATTGAAAC
>JAPYZU010013964.1:0-11841 GCA_030523005.1 Tryphoninae sp. B BG-2022a | reverse complement strand
TATATATATATATATATATATGGGTATGAGTATATATATATATATGCAAGGTTTACACGTATGTTCAAGCCTTGGGGTTTGCCATGTTAGGTCTATTGGGTTAGGCCCGAAGCACATACATATATACATATATAGTACTGTACAAAGCCCTGTTAGGGATGTTCTCTCTCTTACACCCCTTTCGTTGATAGGAGGGATGAAGGGGCGGGAGGGGGGGGGGGGGTTGAAGTTCTCTCGTTCTCTCTATTCTGATATATTGAGATTGCCAAATGAGCGTACGGTGATCGAGTATGCTTTCATTAGCGACGCTTGCCACACGACCATGGTCTCTTGCTACCATGTATATATGTATGTATGTATATATGGTACATCGGTCCCTCGAGGGAATCCAAGACTCGTGCACGCGCGCTCTCTCTCTCTCTCTCTCTCTCTCTCTCTCTCTCTCTCTCTCTCTCTCTCTCTCTCTCTCTCTCTTTCTCTCGATAACTCGGGTAGTCACGTTTTTGGCTTAGCAACATTATGCCGCAAGGCCTTGGGAAAGCTCTCACGTTAAACGATTCAACGTCGGGCCATTCGTAAAGTAGTTATGGGTTTGGTTTGCGCGTAGCTCGATTCAACGTTTCCGGTTCAATTCCCTTCCCGGAGTCTCGGACGAAAAATATTGACCTGGTGAAAATTAGTCGTGAAAACAGATCTAGGATTTTCAATAATCGATGTAGAGCTAAGATTATAAAAAAGAAATTACAAAATTGATCGAGATATTGGAGAAGTTTTATAAAATTAATGTAAAAGATAATAAACGGAGATTTTATTATTGTGAATTTTTCAATTCTTCGATTACGTTATGAAACAAAAATATCAAAAAATTCAATCGCTCGATATGAAAAAAAAATACAATTTTTAAAGGAAATTTTTTGAATTTTCATTGTTTTTTTCGCTACAGGAAATATACAAAGTATGAAAATACATCGTGAGAAGTTTCAGTAACAAAGTGGTACCTGGGCTCAACGAGCTCGATATATTATTGATAAGATCGTTATCTCTAATGTCGTTAATTAAATTTCTCGAAAAATAGAAAAAAACAAAAATTAAAAAAAAAACATTTCGAGCATCAGATATGAAATACGTCGTTAATTTTATTGTTTATTTATGTCTTCCTGGACACGTGTCGTCTTAAGTTGTAATGTATAACGGGACATATATATATATATATATATGTATACGGGGATGGTTTTCGTGCGACAGTACACGTGGAACGAGGGTAGTTGTAAAATTCATTAGATTCAAAGGGCGAGTTGAAAAGGGGGGCGGGTGCGTGCGACCATTTTGGGATTAACCGCGTGCACTTTGACCCTGGAGTTCTTACAACTTTGACCCTGGAGTTCTTACAACTATTCTCTCTCTTTTTTTGTCAGACAACGACAATTGTCCGCACGTCCAATTACTAAAACATATATATATATATATATATATATATATATTAAATAAATAAATAAATATATACATTTATTTATTTAATAACAGTTCTTTAGAAAATTATCGCCACAGATAAAATATTTAATATATATATAGCAGATCAAATATTTAATTATATATATATATATTATTATTAAATATTTTATCTGTGGCGATAATTTTCTAAAGGACTGTTATTAAATAAATAAATGTATATATTTATTTATTTATTTAATAACTAAATAAATAAATGTATATATTTATTTATTTATTTAATAACAGATATATTTATTTATTTATTAAAATATTATATTGATATATAATATATATTTATTTATTATTAATTATTATGTAATAATATATTTACTTATCTATATATTTAAATAAATATATATACTTATTTATTTATTTAATAACAGTCCTTTAGAAAATTATGATTACGGATAAAATACTTTTTCATCCGTACGAGCCAAAAAAGAAGAGAAAACAAAAAAAAAACAAAAAAAGCAAACTAAAACCGTAACACGCGACTTCTCAAACTTTAATGACGCTTTATCCACAGGAAATACTCTTTTTTCACGTCCAACAAACTCTCGTAAAGTATCGTCGTGTCGTTCATCGCTCTCGTCACGATTCATCGCCCAACAAATGTAATTAACCTAATTAGTCGTTTTCCTTTTTTTTTCCATCTAATCGCTGGATCGAGGAAAACAGAAAATTTGTCAATTAAATATATATATATATATATATATATATATATATATATATATATATATTATTTTTCGAACGCTTTTTTTATTTCGTTACTTCGAGTGAAATTTATTTGGTAAAGTGGCTGAAAGTTCGGTCTAGCGAGGGTAAAATAGAAATAACGGTGAGAGAAAAATGGCGCGGCTGGGTCCTTTTTTTTCTCGAGAAACGGCCTAATTCTCGTTGGATATGGTTCGGTCGAGGCAACTGAAACCCGAACCGAGAGAGAAAAAAAGCAGTCTGCCAGACTAGCTAGGCTATACGCGCGAGCGTATGCGCACGCGATACAACTTGGGTATTTCCCTTCGGGTCGTCTTGAAAGATGAAGAAGCAAAAAAATGGAGGAAACAATTGGGAGAGGGGGGGGTAAAAATTTGTCCTCATATCAGTATCGGTCGAGTGGTTTTGATTAATGGCGATAATCGATGAAAAAATTCGCACCTTTTTATCGAATAATGAAATTAATTTTCTACAAAATCAAATTATCTTTCTTGAGTCAAAGATTCAAGGTCACCTTGACAGTATGACTTTAAATCAAATAATGTATATCCATTTGGGAAATATCTAATTATCACGAGTCCAAGGTCGAAGGTCACCTTGAACTATAATTTTACAATTTACAGTACAAGTCATATTACAATTTTTCAAAAATTCCTTCTACAATTTGTAGAATCGAGGTGAGTCTTCTCATCCTCATCATCCACTCATCCTATCTCATCCTATCAAAAAAATAAGAAAAAGACATTAAATATTACCGATTACTCGATATCTCATCCATATCAAATGTTTTTTCGTGACAACATGGATCGTCATCGCCTATCGATCACGCCCCCCCCCCCTCTCTCCCCCTTCCACTCTCATCCATACAAGAATTCTCCGCCATTTCTGGAAAATAGACTTTTCTCAGCAAAATACCAAGAAACAAGGGAGGAATATACATAACGTTCTTTTCTCGCGCCCTCGTTCCCATTCGCACGTACGGCCGCGCCACCCTTGCGAACAAGCGGCGCCATTTTTTCTCCACACACAATCGCGGTCACGTTCTTCTTCTCCAATCCCCCTTCCACCCTCTTCTCTCTCACTCTTTCTTAAGATATCAAGTCTACCAGACACAACATATCCACCCTCGAAATTCACCCAACGTGAAACGATAGCGCTAACCCCCTCCCCATCCCCCCCCCCCCCACGTTGCTACTACCTTTACCCACATATGTGTTATATACAACGATAGGCAACACGCGAATGGAGGTGCACACGCGAATTTTCATGGACGAAAGGTAAGAAGAAGGCCGACACACCAGCAGTGAATAGAGAGTAAGAGAGTGAAGAGCGAGAAAGACAGAGAGAGAAAGAGAGATAGAGATCTCCCCATACTTATGTCGACGCTCTGCACATAAAGTTAGGGGTGCACGGGCAGGGGTGAGAAGAGGGAGGAAGGGGGGAGGGGTTTGAGTCTCGAAACGCAAAAGGCGAGCAGCTCGCCGTTTTCTTCTTCTTCCTCTTCTTCTTCTTCTTCTTCTTCTTCTTCTTTCTCTGCCCTCTCCCCCCTTCTCTCTAGGTCTGTATATATATATATATATAGACCTAGTTATATATATATATATATATATATATATATATATATAACAGCTCGCGCCGCGCACAAGAATAAGAAACACGAAGGCATACATAAACAAGGAGGTTGGGGATGCAGCAATTTAAAACGTACCCCGGAATTCCTCCCAGCGGAGCCGTAGAGCGGCCCTCTATATTACGAATTCCCTCCTTTTCTCTCTTGCTATACGTCTCGCGTTCCTTCTCGACGCGAGCTCGCGTTCTCTATCTCTTTTGCCTCGCTACTATAGCAAACGTATATAGTTATGCAAGGACACCCTAGCTCCGACTTACACATACGTGGACGAAGCATTCTTCGCGAAATCAGCCACTTTTTTTTCACTCAAATTTCACGGTTGGTTCGCTACGATAGAATTCTTTCTTAAGATAAAAACAAAGCTGTATTAACGTCGAATTTATAAATCGTGTTTGGAGATTGAGGGAAGTAGCTTCTCGCAGATGCGTTTTGATAACGATAAGAACAATCGAAGTTGAAAATCGAGTTTAAAATATTCGCGAAAGTCAGCTGGTTTAAGTTTATTAAATTATTGTATCGCTGATTGATGCAAGTGTGTGAAATTGATTGAGGAATTTTTAATACAAAAAAGAAAAATTTTGACAGTTTACATAGAACGCCCCATACGTATTCGCTCCTGGAAGACAGACAAACGCGTTGTAAATTGGCAAGAATAAAGAGTTTCGATCTTTTCTATCAAAAATCAATAAACTAAAAACAAAGAATAAAACAGAGAAATCTGTATTTCACCCTTAGAAACGTTTCCAGAGAAAATTGTCTTCGATAAACCGAAGTAATTTCTCAAACCAACTCGAACTGGCTCGAGTAACAAGGAAGAAAATACTCCCGCGGTTTTCTTTCTGCGTTGTTTCAATGGACGCCATAAATCATGATCGAAAGAGAAGGGGTTGGTTATATCGTTGCAAGGATGAAAATGGGGGTTGGGGAAAATTCATTTCCGATGAGAAAGTCTAAGGAAGAAAAGGATCGTGCGCCCGCGCGTTCGAGTACGTCGCGGTTGATCCTGCGCGACAATGGCGCAACCCCTTTCTCTCTCTCTCTCTCTCTCTCTCTCTCTCTCTCTCTCTCTCTCTCTCTCTCTCTCTCTCGTTCATACATCGAGCGACCGTAGCGATTGGGTGTTTGAACGGTGGTGTCGCCTCGGGCTTCGTGTGTTTGCAGATATAAGGTTGTGTGTCGTGTGTACGTTTAAAAGGCTACAAGGGTGGGGAGGGTGAAAAAGAGGGTTGTACGGGGGCTGAAAACGTGAAAGGTGGGGTACCGGTAAAGGGAAGAGAGGAACAGAAGCTTCGGAGAACGCACGGTAGACGAGAAGGATCGGTTGGACCACCTTTCTCGTGCGAAAGGTCGTAGTCGAGGGAGTTCAATTGGTGGCGGCAATCCTAGTAATGTACCCGTGGGGCTGTGTCAAAGCGCACCGGAAACGCCACCACCACCGCCATCTATGTGCAGCACGTAACTTTCTCTCTCTTTCTCTCTCTCTCTCTCTCTCTCTCTCTCTCTCTCTCTCTGTCTTACAGACTTATTCTCCGATCTCCTTGTATTCCCTCGCAAGTCTTCCGAAGACGAGCTTTCGCACCGAAAAGAGTGTTCTCCACTTGGGTACCAACCCCTCTTCCACTTTCGAAAAACTCTACGGGGCTTATGTACATTCGGCACTCTTGAATTTCATTCTTAATACCGGTTTGGTCTGCTGGGAGTTTGCGAAAAGACGCGAGAGGAACGTGAAGAAAAATTGAGAGAGGGGGTGGGTGGGTGGGTGGAGAAGGGATGAAAGGGGTTGCACGACTATGAAGAATCAAAGATGCACCTGGAGACCTTCCCTAAAGTCTACTCGCGAGACAGAGAACATGTCCGCGCTCACACTCTCTGGCTAGTGACTAACCCCCTCCCCCCCTCCCTACTTGCTACTTTCCTTTGCGATGCGTCGCAAAAATCCCACCCCCCATTTCGCCAGATTCTCACGAAACTCATTTTTGTTCGGGTATTGGAACACGAAGAGAAAATTGAGGGTGTTGTTTCGTTGGAAAGTGAAGGGGGTAGTAAATATTTTTTTGACGATTTTGAAAATAGATTTAATTTTTGGATACCAGCGAAGATATAATGGTGGAAAAAATGTACATACAATTTTTAATAATTTTTTTATTCCATTGGCAAAAATTTTTAATTTAAAAAAAATTATTTAACACAAAATGTATAAATTTAATAAAAATTGTCAATTTTGTGATTTTTCGTAATTTTTTCTCAATCGTTCGTTTCTTAAATTATAAAAAACAAAAGGAAATTTTATAAAAATTTTGTAGTTTCTCAAGTTTTCAAGCTTTTTCAATTGTTTTACGCCAGAAAATTTTTATGCGCTCGTGTAAGAGCCTTGTGCCAATAATCATAAAGCAAATCTCAAGCCCCTTTCTCGCGTGGGTGTGTGTGTGTGTGTGTGTGTGTGGGAAGGGGATGGGTGGTTTCTTACCGTTACAACAGGCCGGTTCCGGTCGTTTTATTTCTCGCGCAAAGGCAGTACAACTCCACCGCCGTTAGACACCGCTCTTTTTTTCTCTCTCTTTCTCTTTCTTCCGTAAGATATAACGTACCGGTAGCCTCCGACTCTCCTCGTACTCTTCTTCCACCTTAAATTTTTTATGAGACACTGCCCTTTGCCGCTGTATATCTCGTAGAAATATGACTATTGCGTCGGGGGTTGAAAAAGAAGAAGTGGAAGAAGAAGAAGAAAAACACACACACACACACACACACACACACACACACACACACACACAAATACACAATACACGGACACAGACACAGAAAAGAAAACAATTGTTTTATCGTTTCGATTCAGTGATTTCTCGGTTGAACGAGATCTCACGAATGGGAAATTTATTGAGCCATCCCCGATTTCTCCGTATTCGTCTATCCCAAAAGAGAGAGAGAGAGAGAGAGAGAGAGAGAGAGAGAGAGAGGGGGGTAGCAAAATACGCTTTAAGAGTCACTGAAGAATTTTCACGTTTAATCAATTGTCGGATCGAAAATACGAACGACAATTTCCCAAATTTTAATCCATTCGTGGCAATCAAAATCTTTTACAAAAATTGGGGGTTGTACTCGTGTAACCAAGGGGTTTAACATTGAAAAATAGGGGTGTAGAAAATGATAAAAAAATCCTCGCTATTTTTACCGTCGAGAATCCAAAAGGCTTATATTTTGCACTTGGTTCGTTCGTACCGAACCAAACTAACCGGCTAATTACGATCGACCACGAGCCTACGAAAAAAAAAAAAAAAAAAAAAAAAAAATTGTTTTTTTCAATCACAAAAAGTCCAATAATTCGTATTTTTGCATCGGCTGCAATATTTTTTCGAACGGCGTAACGTGCGCTGTCGATAAATCGAACGAACGACGAGAAGGGTCGAGCGACGTGACGTAAATTGCAAATTAATCATCGGACATAAATTGTTGTTCAACGGAGGGATGGGGGGAGACGGTGGAGGGGTGGTCGCAGGGGGTTGAAAACAAAAGTGGCGATATTTTCGACGAGAATCGTTGAGAGCTTCTCCAATTGAGCTCCCCGAAAATTTCTAGCTATACGAGAGATGAGTTCATGAATAAGGGATGATATCGGTGAGAAAAGTGTGCCGGGTAATACGTGTGGCTGTATGTGTGTGTGTGTGTGTATGTGTGTGTGTGCGAGCTCGCCGTCTCGGCTTTGGTGCAGCAATACACACCAGTTACATTCAATATTAAGATGATACGCCGCTGCGCATGTATCATTGAGAAGTCTTCTGTTTTTTTTCCTCCTCTCATTCTCTTTTCTTTTCTTTTCCTTTCTTTTTTGTTATTTGTTTTTTTCTCTTTTTCTTATTTTTTTTCTCTCTCTCTTCTTTTCGTTTTATTCTTTCTCCTCGCTCTCCCGGTATTACACACTCGAGGTGAATTGAGATTGAGAAATAAGAGAGAGAGAGAGAGAGCGGACGAAAAACGTGCCGAGAAAATTGGATTTTTGTAATAGCCCGCGGGCAAAAGTTTCTCTCATATCGCGCCACGTGACGACGTTATTAATGTTTTTCTTTTTCTTTCCTTTTCGAAAAATCGTCGGGAGATAAATAATATTTCGAAGGAAAGTTAAAACAAAAGAACAACATTGAATATACAAAAAAAAATGGTGAAAGTTTACGACGACCTTGAGACTTTCCTTCGTCGTCGACGAGACCCGAAGTTGCGACTAATTTTTCCAAGTTTCTAGACGTTGGACGATAAACATCGAGAACGAGGGTAGTACGAGATACGAGGCAAAAATTTCAATTTTTGTTTATTCGACGAGAAAAAAAAATAATTTTTTACGACCCCCCCCCCCCGTGATCTTTAACAGATTTCATCCCCCGAGTGACCAACCCTTATTTCGTAACGACGCGAAATGACATTTCAATTTTAAATGTTATTCATCGACCCTAGACACGTGTTTAAGAGTCAGTGTTACGTGCGACGAGCGATTCGAAAATCGGGATCAGTAATCTCTTCGAAACTAAGCGACCGATTGCGTTAAAATTTTGAGGGTATCTAGAGAATTGTGGCAAAAAGTGGTTAAACATTATATTTTTCCAAAATTGTTGTTATAATTCTCTAGATACCCAAAACTTTAACACTCAATTCCGGAGAAAGTACGGCGTGTTCGAATTACTCGTCGCCTGCGACACTATTATCAAAATTTTGGAAAAAAAACATTTAGAGCCACTTTTTGTCACAATTCTCTAGACACCCTCAAAATTTTAACGCGATCGGTAGCTCAGTGCCAGAGAATTTAGTAAACTCGTTTTCGAATTTGTTCCTCGCTCGTAACACTGACTCTTAATTCGCGTTAAAGCGTGTCTTTTGCGTATCGGACGCATTACCCCGCTTTCCGAAAATTAACCCAGCAGCTGTCCGCATTCTTCGATCGTGATCCCGCGCACACCCTCGACGATTCATTAATTATTTAACACCTAAGCGATGTATATACAGCAGGTATAGTTCATACGTCGTATCGTTCGTTACTGTCGTATACACACGCACACACACACACATACTTAGATGAGTATACACGAGACTACGACACAACGAGGAAAACTTCGACTCTGTCGTATTTACGCTGTTCCACCAACCTGCCGAAGTATTTTCCCCTATCGTGTCTAAATTCCCCCCTCATTTGTCCCGCTGCAATTTCCATCGTGACTCCGCGTTAAATACCGCGACAACGTTGACGAACGGAGGGAAAACAAAATTCTATCTCGACAAGAACGAAAAAAAAGTAAAACAAACAAAAACAAAATAAAAATCAACCCCTAACTGGAAATTGATTTTTCGAGGCCTGAACAGGAAAAAAGGGAACGAGACGATCGTTCTTCTCGTTCTGCTCCAAATCCATCCGGTAATCGATGAATAAATCAAGAGTGGAAAATCGGATGGCCTTCATTTTTATTTTTCACTTGGACGGGGTACAAAGGGGGATGAAGAAGGGGATGGTTGAAAATTAAAGGTACCAGTGATCATTCTCGTGTTGTGTTAGACAAAAGTTATGTATATATCGGTGTACGTCGTCGAGCAGGAGGTAAACTGGCGTTCTTTCTTTGGGTCCGTTCACACCTTGCTTTTTCCCCTTTGGATCTTACCCACGTGTATATGTATATATATATATATATATATATATATATATATATACAGTCTCATGGGATTTAAGTTTAAAAACCGTCCGGCTAAATAATATACATAGTTCCCAGCCGCACCGATGCTCTACAAAAATCTATATATATATATATCTATATATATATATATATATATATATATATATATATATATATACACATACATATGTATATATATGTGTCTTATATAAATATATATATATATATAGCGTTGTGTACGCTGTATAAACTCTCTCGCGAACGTTGAAAACCATAAAACAGTTATAAAAACACAGCGGTAACTACGTTAGCCTTAATAATTTAAGGATCTTGGGCCAACCCCCGATTCCCGTCTCTCTCATTCTCCCATACCGTATCTCTCATCCTCTCTAGCTCTTTCTCTCTGTCTTTCGCACGTTGTGTAAAAACGAGCAGTCGTAAAGGGGCTCTCTCCGCTTCCTCGAGTCGCGTCCTCTCTTCTTTGTTCACTGTGCCTTCTCTTTCTTCCTTAAGTTCGTCCAGTGTTGCCTATGTAAGAATTGGTTCTTCCTAAAAGAGAAGAAGGAGAGAGGAAGGATGAGAGGAGTGTAAGAATGGCCCAGAGCCGTAAAGGTTGCAGTTAAAAGTTGGTCTGCATTATCCAAAAGCCTGGCGCTCTCTCTCTCTCTCTCTCTCTCTCTCTCTCTCTCGCCCGCCCGCTCTCGCTCTCTCCCTCTCTCTCTCTCTCTCTCTCTCTCTCTCTCTCTCTCTCTCTCTCTCTCTCTCTCTCTCTCTCTCTCTCTCTCTATACGTCTGCTGTCTTGGAACGAAATTGTTTATCACATGGACAGTTATTGACCAACGCCGTCACGAAGCTGGAAACTTCGTTCGAGAAATTTCAAGATTTCTTAATTTTGTGCCAGACGACGTAAAATCGGGGCCCAATGACGTCTCGAATAGTTAACTTCGATGCAAGGTCAAAGACCGATTGGAATACGTCCTTGGATCGTGCGTAGGACGAATCCAATTGGGTTTTAGAGGCGCGCGAACGAGCGAGGAGATCCAGTAGTTACGGTCGGTAATGGTCAGACCATGCGAGAATTGAGTTCTACCGGACGTTACACGAGGAATTGTCTCTGGCGCTAAATCATCGTCATCATTCATCGTCGTTATCGTGATTTATGGCGTGCTTCGACGAACGAAAATATTGTTCAAAACGAGAGATAACGAAACAAACAAAAAAAAAATACGCGAGCGCGTTCGTTTCAAGGCTGCGGCAACAAAACAAAAAACTGACACGGGTGTAAATTTTATTTTTCGTTCGAAACAAAAATAGATGGTTAAACGAAATAAATCCATTTGTTCTCGGCTGTATATGTGCGATGCGCGTGTGTACGAATCGAGGATCGTCGAACGATATGTGACGATGTATATATGTGAATGTGTAGTACAGAGAGAACGAGCAATGTGTTGTGCAGCATGATCTAGTTCCGAATGCCGCGAGTATAACCCCGACACCCACATCACCCTCTCTCTCTCACTCTCCCTCTCTCTCTCTCTCTCTCTCTCTCTCTCTCTCTCTCTCTCTCTTTCTCGCTCTGTACGCAGAGTTCTCGATTGTATCCGCCCTCTGCTCGACCAACCACCATCCCCCAAAACTCATCTCTGCGGACGTACGCATATGTATATATATATATATATGTATGTATGTATGTGTGTGGGTGTGTGTCTACGTATGGATATATATATATATATATATATATATATATATGTGTGTGTGTGTGTGGGTGTGTGTGTGTGTGTGTGTGTGTGTACTTATGTATGTCTATAATACACGTGTATTCCATCGGTAATATAACGTTCCGCGAATTAATTGGGTTACGATCGAGTGGCTAACCACAACCACCCTCGGCTGTTTTTTGGGTCTCACTTATTTCCGAATCCCTAGTACATATAGGTAATACGTAATTATCTTGAAATCTTGACTTTTAATGTTTTAAGGTAGTCCTATCGTTACAGCGTTTCCGTTAGATTTCACTGAAAATTTGCAGAAACGTTCTTTGATGTTATATGTATATGTGTGTAAAATTTCAGGGGCCTTTATCTACTTAAAAATCACGATATTTATTCTTGAAAATTGTCACTTTTCGCTATCTTGCATAAGAGCCCGTGTTAAATATCGTAACATTATACAACGAGTATCTCGATCATTTGGTCGATTAAGCCTGTTGAAATTTGGCACACGTTTTTATATGACATCAAAGAAGCTTCGATTAATTTTTATAACAAATCTTATGGAAACGAAAATTCATGATTTTGTTTATTATATAACAAATAAACTTTTCGTTGGATCAATTTGAATTTTGAGTATGTTGT